>CAUEEP010000501.1:0-14915 GCA_958450365.1 Mesorhabditis belari | reverse complement strand
TTCGATTGTTAGTGCATCTCCTTACGAGACCCCGCGGTCCAAAATTTGTCCGATGATACACTTCGTTAAGGTCTCGGGGTTAATGCTAACCTCAAACTTCTGGTGATTAAACCGACGATATGTGAATCTGGTCGCCCCCTTGTCGAAAGCGCCGTGTGCCAGATGCGATTTTTTTTTCTCACGAAACACACGAAAGGTGCACAGAGGAGGCTCGGCCTCTATTCAGCGACAAAGGATCACTCGCTCTTTCACTACTCTTAATCGGCATTCACCGCCTAACACCCCGCTTACGACCATACCACGTTGAAAACACGGCATCCCGTCCGATCTGCCAAGTTAAGCAACGTTGGGCCTCGGTTAGTACTTGGATCGCGGAGACGGCTTGGGAATCCCGAGTGTCGTGAACTTTGCCTATGCCGCTCGCAAAATTGATGATTTTGGACAGACGAAGACCACGAGCAACATGTGTTTCGACAGAATTTCACCACTACAACATGATCTATTTTTCGAAATTTCTCCACCATATAGTGGAAAAACCCCTGTGATTCCGCACCACTGATTCAATGAATTGAATCAGTGGTTTGGCGCGCGAAAAAGCGTCACTTTTTTGGTGTAAAATGTCAAACAAATCACTTGAATTAGCCCCAAAACACGTAATCGAGCAACAAATCACTCGATCTGAGCGAAAAAACGCTTAGATTAGCAACAAACCGCCTAAACACCCCGTTGTCTTGGCGTTTCAATGTAAATGGTCAAGAAATCGCCGGAAATAGCCCCAAAACACGTAATCGAGCAACAAATCACTCGATCTCGAGCGAAAAAAACGCTTAGATTAGCAACAAACCGCCTAAACACCCCGTTAATCTTGGCGTTTCAATGTAAATGGTCAAGAAATCGCCGGAAATAGCCACAAAACACGTAATCGAGCAACAAATCACTCGATCTGAGCGAAAAACGCTTAGATTAGCAACAAACGGCCTAAACACCCCATTATCTTGGCGTTTCAATGTAAATGGTCAAGAAATCGCCGGAAATAGCCGGAAAACATGACATCGGGCAACAAATCACTCGATTCGAGCGAAAAACGCTTAGATTAGCAACAACACGGCCTAAACACCCCATTATCCTGGCGTTTCAATGTAAATGGTCAAGAAATCGCCGGAAAGGCCACAAAACATTTAATTTAGCAACAAATCACTCGATTTAAACGAAAAAACACTCGGACAGTTGAGGCTTCGATTGCTTAGTGTCATCTCCTTACGGAACGCGGTCCAAAATTTGTCCGATACACTTCGTTAAGGTCTCGGGGTTAATGCTAACCTCAAACTTGGGTAATTAAACCGACGATAGAGGAATCTGTCGCCCCTTGTCGAAAGGCCGTGTGCCAGATGCGATTTTTCTCACGAGACACGAAAGGTGCACAGAGGAGGCTCGGCCCTATTCAGCGACAAAGGATCACTCGCTCTTTCACTATTTCAATCGGCATTCACCGCCTAACACCCGCTTACGACCATACCACGTTGAAAACACGGCATCCCGTCCGATCTGCCAAGTTAAGCAACGTTGGGCTCGGTTAGTACTTGGATCGGAGACGGCAGGAATCCCGAGTGTCGTAAGCTTTTTGCCTTATGCCGCTCGCAAAATTGATGATTTTGGACAGACGAAGACCACGAGCAACATGTGTTTCGACAGAATTTCACCACTACAACATGATCTATTTTTCAAAATTTCTCCACCATATAGTGGAAAAACCCCTGTGATTCCGCACCACTGATTCAATGAAATTGAATCAGTGGTTTGGCGCGCGAAAAAAGCGTCCACTTTTTTTTGGTGTAAAATGTCAAACAAATCACTTGAATTAGCCCCAAAACACGTAATCGAGCAACAAATCACTCGATCTGAGCGAAAAAACGCTTAGATTAGCAACAAACGGCCTAAACACCCCGTTATCTTGGCGTTTCAATGTAAATGGTCAAGAAATCGCCGGAAATAGCCCCAAAACGCGTAATCGAGCAACGAATCACTCGATCTGAGCGAAAAAACGCTTAGATTAGCAACAAACGGCCTAAACACCCCGTTATCTTGGCGTTTCAATGTAAATGGTCAAGAAATCGCCGGAAATAGCCACAAAACATTTGGCAAAAATCATGATCGGCGAAAAACGCTTAGATTAGCAACAAAGAAATGCCCCTAAACATGTAATCGGCAACAAATCACCGATCTGAGCGAAAAACGCTTGATTAGCAACAACGGCCCTAAACACCCCATTATCTGGCGTTTCAATGTAAATGGTCAAGAAATCGCCGGAAATAGCCACAAAACATTTAATCTAGCAACAAATCACTCGATCTGAGCGAAAAACGCTTAGATTAGCAACAAACGGCCTAAACACCCCATTATCTTGGCGTTTCAATGTAAATGGTCAAGAAATCGCCGGAAATAGCCACAAAACATTTAATTTAGCAACAAATCACTCGATTTAAACGAAAAAACACTCAGACAGTTGAGGCTTCGATTGCTTAGTGCATCTCCTTACGGAGACGCGGTCCAAAATTTGTCCGATACACTTCGTTAAGGTCTCGGGGTTAATGCTAACCTCAAACTTGGGTAATTAAACCGACGATAGAGGAATCTGTCGCCCCTTGTCGAAAGGCCGTGTGCCAGATGCGATTTTTTTCTCACGAGACACACGAAAGGTGCACAGAGGAGGCTCGGCCCTATTCAGCGACAAAGGATCACTCGCTCTTTCACTATTTCAATCGGCATTCACCGCCTAACACCCGCTTACGACCATACCACGTTGAAAACACGGCATCCCGTCCGATCTGCCAAGTTAAGCAACGTTGGGCTCGGTTAGTACTTGGATCGGAGACGGCTTGGGAATCCCGAGTGTCGTAAGCTTTTTGCCTTATGCCGCTCGCAAAATTGATGATTTTGGACAGACGAAGACCACGAGCAACATGTGTTTCGACAGAATTTCACCACTACAACATGATCTATTTTTCAAAATTTCTCCACCATATAGTGGAAAAACCCCTGTGATTCCGCACCACTGATTCAATGAAATTGAATCAGTGGTTTGGCGCGCGAAAAAAGCGTCACTTTTTTTGGTGTAAAATGTCAAACAAATCACTTGAATTAGCCCCAAAACACGTAATCGAGCAACAAATCACTCGATCTGAGCGAAAAAACGCTTAGATTAGCAACAAACCGCCTAAACACCCCGTTATCTTGGCGTTTCAATGTAAATGGTCAAGAAATCGCCGGAAATAGCCACAAAACACGTAATCGAGCAACAAATCACTCGATCTGAGCGAAAAAACGCTTAGATTAGCAACAAACGGCCTAAACACCCCGTTATCTTGGCGTTTCAATGTAAATGGTCAAGAAATCGCCGGAAATAGCCACAAAACATTTAATTGAGCAACAAATCACTCGATCTGAGCGAAAAAACGCTTAGATTAGCAACAAACGGCCTAAACACCCCATTATCTTGGCGTTTCAATGTAAATGGTCAAGAAATCGCCGGAAATAGCCACAAAACATTTAATTTAGCAACAAATCACTCGATTTAAACGAAAAACACTCAGACAGTTGAGGCTTCGATTGCTTAGTGCATCTCCTTACGGAGACGCGGTCCAAAAATTTGTCCGATACACTTCGTTAAGGTCTCGGGGTTTAATGCTAACCTCAAACTTGGGTAATTAAACCGACGATAGAGGAATCTGTCGCCCCTTGTCGAAAGGCCGTGTGCCAGATGCGATTTTTCTCACGAGACACACGAAAGGTGCACAGAGGAGGCTCGGCCCTATTCAGCGACAAAGGATCACTCGCTCTTTCACTATTTCAATCGGCATTCACCGCCTAACACCCGCTTACGACCATACCACGTTGAAAACACGGCATCCCGTCCGATCTGCCAAGTTAAGCAACGTTGGGCTCGGTTAGTACTTGGATCGGAGACGGCTTGGGAATCCCGAGTGTCGTAAGCTTTTTGCCTTATGCCGCTCGCAAAATTGATGATTTTGGACAGACGAAGACCACGAGCAACATGTGTTTCGACAGAATTTCACCACTACAACATGATCTATTTTTCAAAATTTCTCCACCATATAGTGGAAAAACCCCTGTGATTCCGCACCACTGATTCAATGAAATTGAATCAGTGGTTTGGCGCGCGAAAAAAGCGTCACTTTTTTTGGTGTAAAATGTCAAACAAATCACTTGAATTAGCCCCAAAACACGTAATCGAGCAACAAATCACTCGATCTGAGCGAAAAAACGCTTAGATTAGCAACAAACGGCCTAAACACCCCGTTATCTTGGCGTTTCAATGTAAATGGTCAAGAAATCGCCGGAAATAGCCACAAAACACGTAATCGAGCAACAAATCACTCGATCTGAGCGAAAAAACGCTTAGATTAGCAACAAACGGCCTAAACACCCCGTTATCTTGGCGTTTCAATGTAAATGGTCAAGAAATCGCCGGAAATAGCCACAAAACATTTAATTTAGCAACAAATCACTCGATCTGAGCGAAAAAACGCTTAGATTAGCAACAAACGGCCTAAACACCCCATTATCTTGGCGTTTCAATGTAAATGGTCAAGAAATCGCCGGAAATAGCCACAAAACATTTAATTTAGCAACAAATCACTCGATTTAAACGAAAAAACACTCAGACAGTTGAGGCTTCGATTGCTTAGTGCATCTCCTTACGGAGACGCGGTCCAAAATTTGTCCGATACACTTCGTTAAGGTCTCGGGGTTAATGCTAACCTCAAACTTGGGTAATTAAACCGACGATAGAGGAATCTGTCGCCCCTTGTCGAAAGGCCGTGTGCCAGATGCGATTTTTTTCTCACGAGACACACGAAAGGTGCACAGAGGAGGCTCGGCCCTATTCAGCGACAAAGGATCACTCGCTCTTTCACTATTTCAATCGGCATTCACCGCCTAACACCCGCTTACGACCATACCACGTTGAAAACACGGCATCCCGTCCGATCTGCCAAGTTAAGCAACGTTGGGCTCGGTTAGTACTTGGATCGGAGACGGCTTGGGAATCCCGAGTGTCGTAAGCTTTTTGCCTTATGCCGCTCGCAAAATTGATGATTTTGGACAGACGAAGACCACGAGCAACATGTGTTTCGACAGAATTTCACCACTACAACATGATCTATTTTTCAAAATTTCTCCACCATATAGTGGAAAAACCCCTGTGATTCCGCACCACTGATTCAATGAAATTGAATCAGTGGTTTGGCGCGCGAAAAAGCGTCACTTTTTTTGGTGTAAAATGTCAAACAAATCACTTGAATTAGCCCCAAAACACGTAATCGAGCAACAAATCACTCGATCTGAGCGAAAAACGCTTAGATTAGCAACAAACCGCCTAAACACCCCGTTATCTTGGCGTTTCAATGTAAATGGTCAAGAAATCGCCGGAAATAGCCACAAAACACGTAATCGAGCAACAAATCACTCGATCTGAGCGAAAAACGCTTAGATTAGCAACAAACGGCCTAAACACCCCGTTATCTTGGCGTTTCAATGTAAATGGTCAAGAAATCGCCGGAAATAGCCACAAAACATTTAATTTAGCAACAAATCACTCGATCTGAGCGAAAAAACGCTTAGATTAGCAACAAACGGCCTAAACACCCCGTTATCTTGGCGTTTCAATGTAAATGGTCAAGAAATCGCCGGAAATAGCCACAAAACACGTAATTAGCAACAAATCACTCGATCTGAGCGAAAAGGCTAGGTTAGCAACAAACGGCCAACACCCATTATCTGGGTTTCATGTAAATGGTCAGATCGCCGGAAATAGCCACAAAACTTATGCAAAATCACCGGCGGAAAAACGCTTAGATTAGCAACAACGGCCTAAACACCCCATTATCTTGGCGTTTCAATGTAAATGGTCAAGAAATCGCCGGAATAGCCACAAAACATTTAATTTAGCAACAAATCACTCGATTTAAACGAAAAAAACACTCCGACAGTTGAGGCTTCGATTGCTTAGTGCATCTCCTTACGGAGACGCGGTCCAAAATTTGTCCGATACACTTCGTTAAGGTCTCGGGGTTAATGCTAACCTCAAACTTGGGTAATTAAACCGACGATAGAGGAATCTGTCGCCCCTTGTCGAAAGGCCGTGTGCCAGATGCGATTTTTTCTCACGAGACACACGAAAGGTGCACAGAGGAGGCTCGGCCCTATTCAGCGACAAAGGATCACTCGCTCTTTCACTATTTCAATCGGCATTCACCGCCTAACACCCGCTTACGACCATACCACGTTGAAAACACGGCATCCCGTCCGATCTGCCAAGTTAAGCAACGTTGGGCTCGGTTAGTACTTGGATCGGAGACGGCTTGGGAATCCCGAGTGTCGTAAGCTTTTTGCCTTATGCCGCTCGCAAAATTGATGATTTTGGACAGACGAAGACCACGAGCAACATGTGTTTCGACAGAATTTCACCACTACAACATGATCTATTTTTCAAAATTTCTCCACCATATAGTGGAAAAACCCCTGTGATTCCGCACCACTGATTCAATGAAATTGAATCAGTGGTTTGGCGCGCGAAAAAGCGTCACTTTTTTTGGTGTAAAATGTCAAACAAATCACTTGAATTAGCCCCAAAACACGTAATCGAGCAACAAATCACTCGATCTGAGCGAAAAACGCTTAGATTAGCAACAAACGGCCTAAACACCCCGTTATCTTGGCGTTTCAATGTAAATGGTCAAGAAATCGCCGGAAATAGCCACAAAACACGTAATCGAGCAACAAATCACTCGATCTGAGCGAAAAAACGCTTAGATTAGCAACAAACGGCCTAAACACCCCGTTATCTTGGCGTTTCAATGTAAATGGTCAAGAAATCGCCGGAAATAGCCACAAAACACGTAATCGAGCAACAAATCACTCGATCTGAGCGAAAAAACGCTTAGATTAGCAACAAACGGCCTAAACACCCCGTTATCTTGGCGTTTCAATGTAAATGGTCAAGAAATCGCCGAAATAGCCACAAACATGTAATCAGCAACAATCACTCGATCTGGCGAAAACGCCAGATTGCACAAGGCCCCCCCCTTTCTTGGCGTTTCAATGTAAATGGTCAAGAAATCGCCGGAAATAGCCACAAAACATTTAATTTAGCAACAAATCACTCGATTTAAACGAAAAACACTCAGACAGTTGAGGCTTCGATTGCTTAGTGCATCTCCTTACGGAGACGCGGTCCAAAATTTGTCCGATACACTTCGTTAAGGTCTCGGGGTTAATGCTAACCTCAAACTTGGGTAATTAAACCGACGATAGAGGAATCTGTCGCCCCTTGTCGAAAGGCCGTGTGCCAGATGCGATTTTTTTCTCACGAGACACACGAAAGGTGCACAGAGGGAGGCTCGGCCCTATTCAGCGACAAAGGATCACTCGCTCTTTCACTATTTCAATCGGCATTCACCGCCTAACACCCGCTTACGACCATACCACGTTGAAAACACGGCATCCCGTCCGATCTGCCAAGTTAAGCAACGTTGGGCTCGGTTAGTACTTGGATCGGAGACGGCTTTGGGAATCCCGAGTGTCGTAAGCTTTTTGCCTTATGCCGCTCGCAAAATTGATGATTTTGGACAGACGAAGACCACGAGCAACATGTGTTTCGACAGAATTTCACCACTACAACATGATCTATTTTTCAAAAATTTCTCCACCATATAGTGGAAAAACCCCTGTGATTCCGCACCACTGATTCAATGAAATTGAATCAGTGGTTTGGCGCGCGAAAAAAAGCGTCACTTTTTTGGTGTAAAATGTCAAACAAATCACTTGAATTAGCCCCAAAACACGTAATCGAGCAACAAATCACTCGATTTGAGCGAAAAAACGCTTAGATTAGCAACAAACCGCCTAAACACCCCGTTATCTTGGCGTTTCAATGTAAATGGTCAAGAAATCGCCGGAAATAGCCAAAACAGTAATCGAGCAAATCACTCGATCTGAGCGAAAAGAATTAGCAAAACGGCCTAAACACCCCGTTATCTTGGCGTTTCAATGTAAATGGTCAAGAAATCGCCGGAAATAGCCACAAAACACGTAATCGAGCAACAAATCATCGATCTGAGCGAAAAAGCTTAGATTAGCAACAAACGGCCTAAACACCCCGTTATCTTGGCGTTTCAATGTAAATGGTCAAGAAATCGCCGGAAATAGCCACAAAACATTTAATTTAGCAACAAATCACTCGATCTGAGCGAAAAAAAACGCTTAGATTAGCAACAAACGGCCTAAACACCCCGTTATCTTGGCGTTTCAATGTAAATGGTCAAGAAATCGCCGGAAATAGCCACAAAACATTTAATTTAGCAACAAATCACTCGATTTAAACGAAAAAACACTCCGACAGTTGAGGCTTCGATTGCTTAGTGCATCTCCTTACGGAGACGCGGTCCAAAATTTGTCCGATACACTTCGTTAAGGTCTCGGGGTTAATGCTAACCTCAAACTTGGGTAATTAAACCGACGATAGAGGAATCTGTCGCCCCTTGTCGAAAGGCCGTGTGCCAGATGCGATTTTTTCTCACGAGACACACGAAAGGTGCACAGAGGGAGGCTCGGCCCTATTCAGCGACAAAGGATCACTCGCTCTTTCACTATTTCAATCGGCATTCACCGCCTAACACCCGCTTACGACCATACCACGTTGAAAACACGGCATCCCGTCCGATCTGCCAAGTTAAGCAACGTTGGGCTCGGTTAGTACTTGGATCGGAGACGGCTTGGGAATCCCGAGTGTCGTAAGCTTTTGCCTTATGCCGCTCGCAAAATTGATGATTTTGGACAGACGAAGACCACGAGCAACATGTGTTTCGACAGAATTTCACCACTACAACATGATCTATTTTTCAAAATTTCTCCACCATATAGTGGAAAAACCCCTGTGATTCCGCACCACTGATTCAATGAAATTGAATCAGTGGTTTAACGCGCGAAAAAGCGTCACTTTTTTTTGGTGTAAAATGTCAAACAAATCACTTGAATTAGCCCCAAAACACGTAATCGAGCAACAAATCACTCGATCTGAGCGAAAAAACGCTTAGATTAGCAACAAACCGCCTAAACACCCCGTTATCTTGGCGTTTCAATGTAAATGGTCAAGAAATCGCCGGAAATAGCCACAAAACACGTAATCGAGCAACAAATCACTCGATCTGAGCGAAAAAACGCTTAGATTAGCAACAAACGGCCTAAACACCCCGTTATCTTGGCGTTTCAATGTAAATGGTCAAGAAATCGCCGGAAATAGCCACAAAACACGTAATCGAGCAACAAATCACTCGATCTGAGCGAAAAAACGCTTAGATTAGCAACAAACGGCCTAAACACCCCCGTTATCTTGGCGTTTCAATGTAAATGGTCAAGAAATCGCCGGAAATAGCCACAAAACACGTAATCGAGCAACAAATCACTCGATCTGAGCGAAAAAACGCTTAGATTAGCAACAAACGGCCTAAACACCCCGTTATCTTGGCGTTTCAATGTAAATGGTCAAGAAATCGCCGGGAAATAGCCACAAAACACGTAATCGAGCAACAAATCACTCGATCTGAGCGAAAAAACGCTTAGATTAGCAACAAACGGCCTAAACACCCCATTATCTTGGCGTTTCAATGTAAATGGTCAAGAAATCGCCGGAAATAGCCACAAAACATTTAATTTAGCAACAAATCACTCGATTTAAACGAAAAAACACTCAGACAGTTGAGGCTTCGATTGCTTAGTGCATCTCCCTTACGGAGACGCGGTCCAAAATTTGTCCGATACACTTCGTTAAGGTCTCGGGGTTAATGCTAACCTCAAACTTGGGTAATTAAACCGACGATAGAGGAATCTGTCGCCCCTTGTCGAAAGGCCGTGTGCCAGATGCGATTTTTCTCACGAGACACACGAAAGGTGCACAGAGGGAGGCTCGGCCCTATTCAGCGACAAAGGATCACTCGCTCTTTCACTATTTCAATCGGCATTCACCGCCTAACACCCGCTTACGACCATACCACGTTGAAAACACGGCATCCCGTCCGATCTGCCAAGTTAAGCAACGTTGGGCTCGGTTAGTACTTGGATCGGAGACGGCTTGGGAATCCCGAGTGTCGTAAGCTTTTGCCTTATGCCGCTCGCAAAATTGATGATTTTGGACAGACGAAGACCACGAGCAACATGTGTTTCGACAGAATTTCACCACTACAACATGATCTATTTTTCAAAATTTCTCCACCATATAGTGGAAAAACCCCTGTGATTCCGCACCACTGATTCAATGAAATTGAATCAGTGGTTTAACGCGCGAAAAGCGTCACTTTTTTTGGTGTAAAATGTCAAACAAATCGCCGGGAATTAGCCCCAAAACACGTAATCGAGCAACAAATCACTCGATCTGAGCGAAAAACGCTTAGATTAGCAACAAACCGCCTAAACACCCCGTTATCTTGGCGTTTCAATGTAAATGGTCAAGAAATCGCCGGAAATAGCCACAAAACACGTAATCGAGCAACAAATCACTCGATCTGAGCGAAAAAAACGCTTAGATTAGCAACAAACGGCCTAAACACCCCGTTATCTTGGCGTTTCAATGTAAATGGTCAAGAAATCGCCGGAAATAGCCACAAAACACGTAATCGAGCAACAAATCACTCGATCTGAGCGAAAAAACGCTTGATTAGCAACAAACGGCCTAAACACCCCGTTATCTTGGCGTTTCAATGTAAATGGTCAAGAAATCGCCGGAAATAGCCACAAAACACGTAATCGAGCAACAAATCACGCTGGATCTGAGCGAAAAACGCTTAGATTAGCAACAAACGGCCTAAACACCCGTTATCTTGGCGTTTCAATGTAAATGGTCAAGAAATCGCCGGAAATAGCCACAAAACACGTAATCGAGCAACAAATCACTCGATCTGAGCGAAAAAACGCTTAGATTAGCAACAAACGGCCTAAACACCCCATTATCTTGGCGTTTCAATGTAAATGGTCAAGAAATCGCCGGAAATAGCCACAAAACATTTAATTTAGCAACAAATCACTCGATTTAAACGAAAAAACACTCAGACAGTTGAGGCTTCGATTGCTTAGTGCATCTCCTTACGGAGACGCGGTCCAAAATTTGTCCGATACACTTCGTTAAGGTCTCGGGGTTAATGCTAACCTCAAACTTGGGTAATTAAACCGACGATAGAGGAATCTGTCGCCCCTTGTCGAAAGGCCGTGTGCCAGATGCGATTTTTTCTCACGAAACACACGAAAGGTGCACAGAGGAGGCTCGGCCCTATTCAGCGACAAAGGATCACTCGCTCTTTCACTATTTCAATCGGCATTCACCGCCTAACACCCGCTTACGACCATACCACGTTGAAAACACGGCATCCCGTCCGATCTGCCAAGTTAAGCAACGTTGGGCTCGGTTAGTACTTGGATCGGAGACGGCTTAGGAATCCCGAGTGTCGTAAGCTTTTTGCCTTATGCCGCTCGCAAAATTGATGATTTTGGACAGACGAAGACCACGAGCAACATGTGTTTCGACAGAATTTCACCACTACAACATGATCTATTTTTCAAAATTTCTCCACCATATAGTGGAAAAACCCCTGTGATTCCGCACCACTGATTCAATGAAATTGAATCAGTGGTTTGGCGCGCGAAAAAAGCGTCACTTTTTTTTGGTGTAAAATGTCTAACAAATCACTTGAATTAGCCCCAAAACACGTAATCGAGCAACAAATCACTCGATCTGAGCGAAAAAACGCTTAGATTAGCAACAAACCGCCTAAACACCCCGTTATCTTGGCGTTTCAATGTAAATGGTCAAGAAATCGCCGGAAATAGCCCCAAAACACGTAATCGAGCAACAAATCACTGATCTGAGCGAAAACGCTTAGATTAGCAACAAACCGCCTAAACACCCCGTTATCTTGGCGTTTCAATGTAAATGGTCAAGAAATCGCCGGAAATAGCCACAAAACACGTAATCGAGCAACAAATCACTCGATCTGAGCGAAAAAACGCTTAGATTAGCAACAAACGGCCTAAACACCCCGTTATCTTGGCGTTTCAATGTAAATGGTCAAGAAATCGCCGGAAATAGCCCCAAAACACGTAATCGAGCAACAAATCACTCGATCTGAGCGAAAAAACGCTTAGATTAGCAACAAACGGCCTAAACACCCCGTTATCTTGGCGTTTCAATGTAAATGGTCAAGAAATCGCCGGAAATTAGCCACAAAACACGTAATCGAGCAACAAATCACTCGATCTGAGCGAAAAAACGCTTAGATTAGCAACAAACGGCCTAAACACCCCATTATCTTGGCGTTTCAATGTAAATGGTCAAGAAATCGCCGGAAATAGCCACAAAACATTTAATTTAGCAACAAATCACTCGATTTAAACGAAAAAACACTCAGACAGTTGAGGCTTCGATTGCTTAGTGCATCTCCTTACGGAGACGCGGTCCAAAATTTGTCCGATACACTTCGTTAAGGTCTCGGGGTTAATGCTAACCTCAAACTTGGGTAATTAAACCGACGATAGAGGAATCTGTCGCCCCTTGTCGAAAGGCCGTGTGCCAGATGCGATTTTTTCTCACGAGACACACGAAAGGTGCACAGAGGAGGCTCGGCCCTATTCAGCGACAAAGGATCACTCGCTCTTTCACTATTTCAATCGGCATTCACCGCCTAACACCCGCTTACGACCATACCACGTTGAAAACACGGCATCCCGTCCGATCTGCCAAGTTAAGCAACGTTGGGCTCGGTTAGTACTTGGATCGGAGACGGCTTGGGGAATCCCGAGTGTCGTAAGCTTTTGCCTTATGCCGCTCGCAAAATTGATGATTTTGGACAGACGAAGACCACGAGCAACATGTGTTTCGACAGAATTTCACCACTACAACATGATCTATTTTTCAAAATTTCTCCACCATATAGTGGAAAAACCCTGTGATTCCGCACCACTGATTCAATGAAATTGAATCAGTGGTTTAGCGCGCGAGAAAGCGTCACTTTTTTTGGTGTAAAATGTCTAACAAATCACTTGAATTAGCCCCAAAACAGTAATCGAGCAACAAATCACTCGATCTGAGCGAAAAAACGCTTAGATTAGCAACAAACGGCCCTAAACACCCCGTTATCTTGGCGTTTCAATGTAAATGGTCAAGAAATCGCCGGAAATAGCCACAAAACACGTAATCGAGCAACAAATCACTGGATCTGAGCGAAAAAACGCTTAGATTAGCAACAAACCGCCTAAACACCCCGTTATCTTGGCGTTTCAATGTAAATGGTCAAGAAATCGCCGGAAATAGCCACAAAACACGTAATCGAGCAACAAATCACTCGATCTGAGCGAAAAAACGCTTAGATTAGCAACAAAACGGCCTAAACACCCCGTTATCTTGGCGTTTCAATGTAAATGGTCAAGAAATCGCTGGAAATAGCCACAAAACACGTAATCGAGCAACAAAATCACTCGATCTGAGCGAAAAAACGCTTAGATTAGCAACAAACGGCCTAAACACCCCCGTTATCTTGGCGTTTCAATGTAAATGGTCAAGAAATCGCCGGAAATAGCCACAAGACACGTAATCGAGCAACAAATCACTCGAGTCTGAGCGAAAAAACGCTTGGATTAGCAACAAACGGCCTAAACACCCCGTTATCTTGGCGTTTCAATGTAAATGGTCAAGAAATCGCCGGAAATAGCCACAAAACATTTAATTTAGCAACAAATCACTCGATTTAAACGAAAAACACTCAGACAGTTGAGGCTTCGATTGCTTAGTGCATCTCCTTACGGAGACGCGGTCCAAAATTTGTCCGATACACTTCGTTAAGGTCTCGGGGTTAATGCTAACCTCAAACTTGGGTAATTAAACCGACGATAGAGGAATCTGTCGCCCCTTGTCGAAAGGCCGTGTGCCAGATGCGATTTTTTCTCACGAAACACACGAAAGGTGCACAGAGGAGGCTCGGCCCTATTCAGCGACAAAGGATCACTCGCTCTTTCACTATTTCAATCGGCATTCACCGCCCTAACACCCGCTTACGACCATACCACGTTGAAAACACGGCATCCCGTCCGATCTGCCAAGTTAAGCAACGTTGGGCTCGGTTAGTACTTGGATCGGAGACGGCTTGGGAATCCCGAGTGTCGTAAGCTTTTTGCCTTATGCCGCTCGCAAAATTGATGATTTTGGACAGACGAAGACCACGAGCAACATGTGTTTCGACAGAATTTCACCACTACAACATGATCTATTTTTCAAAATTTCTCCACCATATAGTGGAAAAACCCCTGTGATTTCCGCACCACTGATTCAATGAATTGAATCAGTGGGTTTTGCGCTGCGAAAAAAAGCGTCACTTTTTTTGGTGTAAAATGTCTAACAAATCACTTGAATTAGCCCGAACACACGTTAATCGAGCAAGAATATCACTCGATTTGATGTTGAAAAACGCTTTGTTGAGCAACAAACAGCAGCCCAAACACCCCGCGTTATCTTGGCGTTTCAATGTAAATGGTCAAGAAATCGCTTGAATTAGCCCTCCTTAAACACGTAATCGAGCAACAAATCACTCGATTTGAGCGAAAAAAACGCCCAGATTAGCAACAAACCGCCCAAACACCCCGTTATCTTGGCGTTTCAAGTAAATGGTCAAGAAATCGTTTGGAATTAGCCTCGAAAACACGTAATCGAGCAACAAATCACTCGATTTGGAGCGAAAAACACGCCCAGAGTAGCAAACAAACGGCCTAAACACCCCGTTATCTTGGCGTTTCAATGTAAATGGTCAAGAAATCGCCGGAAATAGCCATTAAAACACGTAATCGAGCAACAAATCACT
>CAUEEP010000500.1:0-31378 GCA_958450365.1 Mesorhabditis belari | reverse complement strand
TTTGAACTATGACTGCTAATTCGATGCTGTGACTTTTTCCGTGCAAATTTGCGGGAATAAAAAAAAGCAACCTAAAGTCACAAGTATATTTAATTTCCCTAATAAAATTGAATTACTGACTTCTCAGTTTTTATACCTCTTCTAAAAAAATCCCTGGGTCTAATATACACTACAGCAACAGTACCCCACTCAAAAGATCTCATTTACTTTATTGATCCAAAGTATTTTTAAAAACATTTTCTTCAATCTTTTCTCAATTTTCTAAAAAATTCCTTTTAATTTTCAATTAGCACAAATGAGGGGCAAAAAGTTGGGAAATTTTTTCCACCTGTACCGGATCCGATTTTGAACCAGAGAAATCATTCTCGCTGTGCCTTAAAAATCAAATAATTTTTTACCTTTTCCCAAAAGAATTTCCTCGTTAAAAGCTATTTTCTGAATGTCTATTTTCATGGAAAAATATGGCTTGCTTTTACAATTTTTGCAAAAACCTTGTCCCACCTGTGAAGTTTTGGCTAATAGTGAGTAGATCCAGGAATATTTTCGATGTAGTCAGAGATGAACTTTTGAAAACGCCATTTCCATTTATAGCTTGTACTTGTTACTTTTGTTTGCTCTAGTATTATCACATACATACTTTCAGTGTCGTAAATTAGAAATACACGTTTTCAATTGGCATATTTAATTCCTCTTTTTTCCACAGCAGCAAGCAAGACCGGATCCTAGAACCGTAAGCTAGGCTAGACCAGAAAACTAGGTTCAGGTATGGCTTTGTTTTTATTTTATCTTAATGGATACATGTTTTTAAAGGACTAGATAGATAATACCATTTTTTAGCTTCATCGAAAAAACTAGAAAAGGTCGTCAATTTATCGTCCGATTTCAAAGCGAAACAAGGCGATTCGATTTGATTTGCAAAATTTCTGAAGTCGTGGAACTGATTTGATTGTAGATTCGGGAATCAGCTGAAAACTTGTTTTTTTATGATTTGTTTCATTCTGAAACCGGTGGCAAAGTGGTGACATTTTCTATGCAAATCATTCTGAAAGTTGTCTCTTGTGGCCTGGTCAATAAACTGCTTGAAAACCATTGTTTGTTCGGTCATTTTTCATTTACGAGGCCAAAATTTGTCAAGTCAGAAACCCCGGGCCGGACTTCTCAAAGTTATGTTTTGGCCATGCGTGCTAGTGAGCAATCTTTTCCCATTTTCTCATTGCTCCTTTGCTCAGCAATCTCCAGTCTCACTACATTGATGTAAATGGTGATTGGAAATTGACTCCTGGGATTTTCTTTAAAGACTTTCAAAAACCCTTCAAACGTACCTGGAGTTTGCTGATTAATGTAAAGGTTCAAAAACTCATCATTTAGCTATTTTAAGTCACAAATAGGATTTTCCAAGAAAATCTGTAATCATAATCGGATGTTGTGTTTTCTTTGCAATTTGCTCATTTGAATTCTCCTTCTCAAGAGTTCGGTATTCAAATTTTAGCAGTAATGTATCCAACAATGTTTTTCGTTTATTTAATCTACGGAACGCCGACGTTTATTTTGTATCTCCGAGCGATTTATGTTATTTGTAAACAGAGGAAGAAATTCTCGAGCACTTTCTATACGCTGTACACGAATTTGTTGATTGTGGTGGGTTGACTTTATTTTACATACCAATTGAACAATCAATCATTAATTCAAAGAATCCACAGGTCAACCGTTATTGTTTACCTATCTGAGTTGTTGAATAACTCAAATGCTCCAACCGAGTTCTAGGGTCTGTAAGTCAGACTAGAAGCCAGTTTCAAACCTGGCTTCTGGCTGGCCCAAGCCAGACCGGGTCCAGAGTTCACTAGAGCTAGCAAAATTTACGAATACGTTTTGCTCGATCTGTTCGATCTTAAAAGAATACGCACTGTTCGATCTACACATGTGAAGAGACCGGAATTTTTCTAGGCCAGTCGAATAGTGACAATCCCGGGAGGTGGCAGGGACTTTCAACTCAACACGACAAAATGCGGATCACTGTCATGCTGACAGCACGACAGATTCAAATGCTAGCCATTCGTTTTGCTCAGATGCGAAGGTCATCGCCAAACTTCAGAACAAGCTGCACTGGGGTGGATCTACATAAATGAATGATACTTTGATTGGAACCTACCTTCGAAAGATACTCCACTTTTTGAAAAACGATGAATCGTCTGAGATAACTTTTCGGCTCACGAAAGCGAATTACGAGGAAAATTCTAAAGGATTTGCAAATTGATTTGGTTCTGGTACCTGGACGGTGCACTAAGTACATTCAAGCACCGCATGTGGTCTGGAATGCCCCTTTTAAAACAATGATTTGAGTCCAGTATAAAGATTGGATGCTGAATGGGCGAAGACCGTTGACTCGCAATGGAAATCTGGCCCCTCCACCAATGGAAACCTTGAATCTTGAATGGGTTTGGAATGCGTGGAACGAACTCCCGAAGAGCTTCACCATGCTCTTGTTTAAGAATTGTGCGAATTGTGAATTACCACGACTACTGATAGCTCGGAAGATGGACCTTTACTGCTTCAAGAAAGAAGGACCGATTCCTGAAGGCGCGAGACTTCAGGAAAAATGCTATGGCGCAATACTACTAGGGAGAATACGGTTTATGTTACAATTAATGTGTGAATGCCTAGGCCGGACCAGGACCCAGGTTTAGGCAAGGCTAGCTGAGGCAATCTTAGTGACTAGGTAAGTAAAGGCTAGGCTAGACCAGAAATAAGGCCAGGATTTGTTCTGAAAAACTGGATTTGAAACCCTGGTTTTACTTGGCAGGGTTTGATGATTTCAAGTAAGCAATAAAAGTCCCCTAAATTCTTGAGGTCAACTTGTCGTGCAAGTATTCCGAAATTTCCAGGACGTTCTCACCTACATCGTCAACTATCCAGGCGTGAAATGCAAAAGAGATTCCCGAGTTGGCGCCGCTTTATGTCGGAATCGAGATCTCATTTCCTCCATTTCGTATCATTCGATGGTTTATGAATGTCGTTTTCATCAACAATTCCTTTTCGACAATTCTGATTCACGCGAATCGTTTCACCGCAATTTGGTTTCCCTGGGGATATCAAAAAGGTAATCAAACATTGAAAAGATTAGTACATTAAAAGATTAACACCCGTACATCGTCCGGGCTTTCATGTGGTTTCTGAAATTTGAAATCTGAAATCAATCGAAAAATACACAAAATTGTAAGTACGATTTACCCAATTACCGTATTTCCTGTAATAGAAGCCCCCTCCTCTCTAATAGAAGCCCCCCGCCCTCCCCTAGAGGTTCATCGAAAAAATGGAAGCCCCCTCTAATAGAAGCCTCCCCAATTTGCATTTAAATTTACATTCAAAATTCTGCGTTCATTAAATATCCATTTTTGACTGAATACCTTGCTCTCTTTTCTCTTTCTCTTTGTTGTTAGCCCTCACAAATTCGTCCGCAAATCAACAAATTAGGCGTGTTTTTGACTAAAATATGGCAGTTTTTAAAACCACTTGCATCAATCGATTTTTGATGGGAAATTTCGTTGGCCGTTTCTGTGTAAAATGACCGATTTTTGACAAAATGCGATTTTTAAAAGATCCACAAGACAGATGTTGATAATTTTTTCACCATTGAATTCAACACATTTTTCTGCGTCAAATGGCTATTCAAACGTCAAATCTTATAGAAAACAATTTTTTTATCTTATTTCGCGCGAATGTCTCCCCCCCCCAGAGGAGGATCGAAAAAATAGAAGCCCCGGAGCGTCTATTACAGAAAATACGGTAATCCTTTTTAGTCCAATTCTAAAAAGTCCTCTTCGAAAAAGCTACCGTAATACCGTAATCGTAACAACTGTAAAGTTCCTTTTAAGACAAACATCAACATAATTTGAGCCAGCTATCCGATCGATCGGACTGATTGGCTTAAATCTAAAAGTCAAAATAGTTTTTCTTGGGCACACTTTCTAAAAAACGTAAACGCAAATTAAAAAGTATCACGGGAAAAGCTACCGTACTTTGACTACGTTTTAAAGTTTTAGCTATGATTTTTAGAGTTTGTGCTGCGGGTTAGCTTAAATTAGAGCTATAAATGTCTGTTGTGATTCAAAAAACATTAGGACTACGGTAGTTTTTGAAAGAGGAAACGTTTTAGAAAACGAGTCTTCATCAAAATTTGAGTTGTTTTTTCAGAAACAGTACGACTACGGTAGTCTTAGCATTTTTTAGAAAACTAATTAATCTTTATCACCAAATGCAGTTCTGGAAAGCGATCATTTGGCCAGCAATCATCATCATTCATATCTTTTCCCTTGTGCCGCTCTGCCCTTCGCTTTCTTGACAAATTCTTTCATTTTCGTCAATGAGACCGTCAGCCGGAATCCTACAGTTGTGCAGGTGGAAAAAAAGAATCAAAAGTTATTCTGTAATTAGTTTTTCCCAATTAGTGCGATGTATGTGATTTGTGAGTTGGTGAAAATTCTAGGAATCAAAGAGCCTTGGTTCAAGAAAGAGGATATAAAAATTGGTTATTGAAAGAAGTCAGGTTTTGTCAGCTAATTGAGACATCAAAGATCTACTAGTTGAGCTTATAGATCTCAACTACAAGTATAAACTGTTTTGTAGTATACTTTATACTCAAAAACTTTGTAAATACGTTCAGCTCGGTTCATTTTCTTACAGCAACACTGAAAACAAGAGAAAAAACAAAGAGTGAGTGTGCCCGAAAGGGTGTGTTTGCATTCGTGACATGTGTTTGCATTACACCACAAAGAACAAGTATGACTGTACGCTTCCAGTTCTAAAAACGTGAGCCCACCTTTTCTGGAGCATCAGAATCATTGGAGTTCTTATATGACCAAGCCGAAAGACCAAGATTAAGTGCGCCAGAAAAAAAGTGTTTGCTTTTACGTACTAATTCTGCTTATAGGCACAAGTTAAGGTTAAGTAATTTGACACCATGCCAAGTGCTTAGAATTATATTAATAACTTGATATCGTGTATCCAAAGCTTATATCTTTAGGATTTTGCCTACGCTTTCGATAGCTTGGCGATCTCTTCAAAGGTTTACATCATCATTGGTGGGATTCTCAATACTCTCTCTTTTCTCAAATTGCTGCAAAGGAATGCAAACGTGTAAGTGCAAACACATGCGGAAACTATTGAAATGGCTGGATTAAAAGTCATTTTTCAAAAGTCAAAAGAACAAGTTAAGCTTTGTGGTTCAAAGTTCAAAGTTCAAAATTCGACTTCATTTTTCTCAAAGATGATACCCAAACTAGGTCAAACGTCTGTCTTGATAAAAAGCCCAGTGTTTCCTGCTCTAATTTCAATTTTGTCTTGTAATATCTAATCTTAGAGCTGCTGGCAGTCGCGTGCACGAAGTGAGCCTTTTCGTCATTGGTGTATGCTCATTTTTGGTGCAAGGAATCTGTGCTTTAGTGGTGGTAAGTTGAGTTCTGAGTCTTTAATGAAATATTGAAATTCCTAGGACAAAGTCGTCAGCAATACCATCAAACCTGATCCGACGCTCGCGAATGTCATTGTGAGTTCAAAAAAATACTTCAAATTCGCTCAGGAACTGATTGTGTGGCTGTTTTCTTTCAATTAACTATCGTTTGCAAGTGTGCGCAAAGTACGATACTGCATTATTGCTTGATCTAGTTACCGTAGTCTAGCGTAGGTGGACACGTCAAATCCATGTTCAGAATACAAAATCTAACATGAGCCGAGAATCGAACCCGGGACCTCTGATGCATCATTACCAATGATCAAACAATGGTCTACATCGACACCTAACTCAGTGTCACAAGAATAGAGTAATAACATTAATTAGCTACTAACTTTAACTAACCGACACAAGCTCACCATTTGGCTTAAAGCCAAAAAAGAAAGCCGGACTACGGTCGCTGGTTCTGTAAACACTTTAGTCGCAAGGAATGCAGTTCTCTTCAAGTCGAATTTCTTATGTCTTTCATTTTTCAGGAAATCTATTTTATTCTTACATAAAGCCATATCCATTTCAGACAGCTCTCAATGGCGACTGTATGGCGTTTACCGAGGTCTACATCGGGATCGCTTGCAATCAACAACTACGTCGGGCAATCTTGGGTAGATTGAGGATATCCTGGCAGATCACACAAGATACAGTAGTCACACATTCGGGTGGCGGAGGATCGGGTCAACACAAAAATAGTCATCACACGAATATGCTCCGATCGAATTCGACCCCGGTGGCTGATCGAATCGACCGGAAAGTGTCGTGAATGGACAAAAAAAGTTCTTGAAGGAAGAAATTTGAGTGGTTTGATGATAAATCTTTGATTATTTGATATTATTTGAACGCAAAGAATTTGAAAATTGTCAAATTTTCGTTCACAATGAGATTGAATTGATCAACATGAAAACTTTGCCATTTTCAATTTTCACATTTGCTTTGTGCGGTGAGGGCTGAACCAAGTGGATCGTCGTTATCTGGGGCAGGGGCCACTTCTTCAGGACTTCAGGCTTCGACCAAAAGCTTCGCTGTAATAGCGGCGGAAGTCGTCGGCCCTGAAGGATCTCACACAATGGTCTATCGGAGTCGATCGCCTCTTTGATGGCACGCGAGCGGCTTGTTCGGTAAAGCTTCTGAAGGCGGGACGCATCGGCCGGGTCGTAGGCTTGCTGTTGATGGCTTCTTCTTGAGGTGGGTCTTCTTGCATTGTTTCGGGTGGCTTTGGCTCGTTGGGCGGCCATCTTTGTCTTTGCCTCTTCAACAAACTCATCCAGCAGCAAAACCAGCAGCAAAACCCGAAGTGTTCCCATATCATCGAACCATTTGGGTTGGTGGGAGGCACAAGAGTAATATGAGTAATATGTAAGATAGTAAGATAGTAAGATAGAGTAATGATTGTGATGTGTTTGAAGGACAGACTCAAGTCGGTCCGCGATTACATTTTTCCCTTCATTTCGCACCGATAGGCGCTATTGCACTTACTGGCGGAATCGGCGCACAACCCCAGCGATGGGGGAACAAAAATAGAACAAAAAAGAAGCTCAAAACGGAAGGCTTTCCATTCTTTCATCAAAAACTTCAAACAAACCATCATCTTTACTCTACCTTACCATCTTAGATCTTGCTCAAAACGCGTGAAGCTCGAAATGCCCGGTCTTCGAGGATCCTCGACTTCCGACAATTAGTTTGGCATAAGATGTCGCGAAGTGAGTAAATCTGCGGCTCTGGAGAAGAAAATTAGTCATTTTGTTTACGGCACTTTTTGATAGCAATTCTATAATTTTGAGTTTAGAGTTGCGATTTATGGAAAGAACTTGAATCCATCACGATTTTACTTTGCGGTCGTGTGTGAGGAGGATCGTGACAAAGAGACTCCTAGCAGAGCCGTCAATTTTTTCAAGGATAGCGTCATCATTGAGGTTATTTTTGGCACTTTACGGTTATGATATAGTTTATTTTAACTTCGACTCATTGAGGCGAATTTTTCGAGCGCATAAAATAAAGCCGTCTGCAACATTTTCCATGCCAGTGGTGTTCACTTTTCATCGATCCTTTCTGAAGCGGTAAATTGTTTCAGGCTTTCATAAGTGACACCCATGTTTAGGGGCGTGTATTGTTCATCGTCCAAAAAGAAAGCTACGACATTTGGCAACGTTTGGGAATTATGACCGGCTGTGTGTTGCTCATTATGTGGTCTGGTGGGTTTTTTGCAATGAGAAATGTTTTGGTTTAAAGTTTAGCTATGTTGTCCGGCTTAAACTTTGCCCTCATTTGACTTTCCGTCAAATATTTGGAGTTGATCGCTCGACACGGGAGCAAGAAAGAAAGTGTGAGTGTTACTGACTTAATAATTTACATAAAGTTCATAGATCTTGGCTAATTTTTAAACTTTTGCTTTAGAAACGCGCCAAAGGAATCATCAAGCTGCGAAAGTACGGATATTGGATCATTTGCACCTATGCCACTTTGAACGTCTTTGTGAATGTGGTATCCACGATTCTCTCTGAAAAAGTTTTTCCGGTAATTGGAGAAGGCTTGTTGACTGAAAATAAACTTTTTTTGAAGGGCTCATGAAGTGTTGGGAAACATATAGCGGAAATTTTTATTCCCCCGTTTTTATCGTCGCTTTTGGAGGGTTAACACTACAGGTGAGTAGGATTTTATTTTTGATTTGCTCAACTTATTTCAAACCATTCAACTTGTGATTTAGGTTGTTTGCCATCGCCGTGGTCTGGTCGTTTCATGGTTGACTTGGTACTTCCCGTGGTTTTGTCTGTTCGCGATGTCTCCTGTTTGTTATCTAGCTGCTCGACTTAGCAATTGCTTGCTTGGACGGTTAGTTTTGCACGTGTTCAATAAAATAAAGTTGTTTTAGAGAAATGGCCAAGCGCACAAAAGCGGAAGCGATGGAATTAATGAGCCAAAACATTCGATTAATTACGGAAGAAGATTTTGATTTTGGACTTTCGCACTCCTCCAGCAAATGGTTTTCTTTTAACAATTTTTGAAAGGATACAGGACTTGCAGAAAACGGTTGTCGGTCAAGTACACACGCATGTTGAGGACATTTTTCGACTTACCGACAAGGGAATTCTCGATGAAAAGATTTCCTTTGCATGTATCTTTATGGCTTTTCATGATTTAGTTGCTTTTTGTGATTGCCGAGAAGGTTTATACGAGAGTGTCGATTTTTTGAGACGAACAATTTGATAATATATGTTCTCGATGATGTATGTGCCTTGCTGTCCTGTCGATTACGGGACAAGGACGGATTAGATTTCTCCTGATTTCTATTTTGCACCAACTTTAAAGCTGTTTAAATCTACTCCGGTTTCTATGTGACAATTTCAGGCAAGAACTCTATTGTACAAAAAGGGATACAATTGTAGGCCGAAAAGGGGAAGTCATCAAGTAAACATCTCACTTTTGCGCAAATGAAGCTATCAATTTAGAAGGATTTTTGTCATTTTCGTTGGCGGTCTGATTGTTGACAAAAGCAGCTATATCGCTGCGATCATTCATGGCATTGAATTGCTGAAGGAGTTGTTTGAAAGTGAGCAAATTTAAACTATTTTTAATCTTTGTCATTTAGCCCAAAAATATCGAAATCGGGAAATCTTGGCCGTTTAACAAAAGTCTCCTGCTGCAAAAGGTTTGTTGATGGCGTGCATTAAGATTTATTTCATTTAGGAGACGGTCTCTAAATGGCTTTCTCCTACGGATCTACTCAACTAGCTAATCTTCTCGAAAAAGAAGAGGATAGCAAAAGAGGTTTTGTTTTAGGCGAGATGCTCAAAAATCTTTTTTAGTTTTTCATTGAAATCAACGGTCAAATCAAAGTCGAGTCATTGTCTCAGCAAAGAACCTTCTACCAGCAGAATTTAAATCGGTTACTCATGCGTGTTTGTCGTAGATGATCATAGTTTAGCTGACCAACAAGTAACACCCAAGCCAAAGCGAGCTTTATTGGAAAGAATGCGAGAGGAAGGAAAAACGTTCAAACATTTCTGCAAGCAACTTCCCGATGAGTTGAGAAAATAAACGATTAAGGGGTTAATGAGATTCTTTTCTGACTCAAACTAATGGTATTACTTAGGAAAGAGCCGACGACATTCAATTCGACACGGAAAGGCGCAAAGACTCGGAACGAATCCAGCAATCGAATGTGAGTTTGCGACTTAAGTCCTTCTAATCTTTACTTTTTTTAGAAAACTTTTAAATGAGTGAGTCGCGCGGCCGTCAGTGGGACCGCCGTTTTGCCAATCAACTGTTCGCCACTTATGTCACCAGTAAATTACCTAATGATAAATGTTTTGCGATTTCAGCTGTCATATTCCATTAATTAACGATATTGCTTCAGACTTACGATTCTCTGCCAAAGATGCGGAAATCTTTTACGAAATTCCGAGAAACTCGCAGCCAATCACGAAAGCCAACTCCACAGCCTAAACAAGTATCAAAGGCAAAATTTGAAGACTATTAATAGCTTCTTTAGGAACCAATACCAAATTTTGAGGGAAGTGGACAAAGAGCGGAGAATTTGTACAGGGATTAAAACAATTATCCGATTTTCTTTTGTAAATAAATGTTTTGTCACCGTCCTGCCCCATTTCATTAAACATAAGCATAGCAGCAAATCCATTTCTTGAGGCGTTCCCACATCATCGAACCATTTGGGTTGATGTGAGGCACAGTTGAACGAGCCGGGAGCCGGATGGACGGCTGGGCAGCTGCAGGATTCGGCGTTCTTGGCAGTGGCCTCGGTGGAGTTGGGGCCACGATTCGGTTTGGTAAAGGAATTAACTGGTCCACAGTTTTTTTTAGTTTGTTTGAAAGTGCTGTAATGCATAGGAAAAGAGAAAGCATTTGCAAAACAGCTTTGAGAAGCTTTTCTACTTTAGAATTGCCGGCATCCACCTCAACAATCCTCGACGACAGAAGTTGCACGATTCTACTGAATCAAATTTGCTGAATAAGCTATAATCAAAAGCGTGTCAGGTTAGAGCCTTTTGTGTTACATTTTTTGATTCGATGTTTCAGAAAAAAATACATGGCCTGCCTCAAAAGACGAACGCTATCGATGGAGGACAGCTATCTACAATGAGCTCAACGACATTGCAGACGACAATGGTGACGATGCTGACGATATGCCTGTTGCTGAAAGCATTGAATTCTGATTTTTTACAAAAACCGATCTTTACGTTTGTTAATTTTTATCGTTGTTGATATTTATGTATTTGTAGATCTTTTTCAGCAGAAAATCGTCTGCAAAGTCATGGTTCATCTAATGGCTTTGATCGTTGGACAATTGGTGAGTTTGTGTTGGAAGATTATAAGAAAACATTCTACTCTTTATTTAGTGACAAACTCGGCGTGACTAGAGAGGATCGATTTCTATTTCCGACTTCGTTCCAATTTGATCCCTCAATCATCGAACTTTTTCTTTTCTTAAGTTTAATACCTTGAAGATAGATGAATCGTAGCGATCCGTGAAGATGAGGATGAGGGCGGATTTTTAATGAATGATTATTAAAATGATATTTCATAAAGGATAAATGATATGATTATTTAACGATTATAAAGTTGTTATTTAGTTGCCGATGGCTTGTGGCCGGGGCAGCGGTGCCTTCGAGTAAGTTTTGACGTTCAGTATTTAGTGAGCTTTAAATTTTATAAAGAAATTGATACAAAGAATATAATAAAACTAAAGTTTGATCAAATCAGAATTTAGCCAGCATCTTGCATAGCGATAGTCGAGGATCCTCGAGGACCGGGCTTTTTGAGCTTTACGCTTTTTGAGTAATATGTAAGATAGTTTGGCATAAGATGTCGCGAAGTGAGTAAATCTGCGGCTCTGGAGAAGAAAATTAGTCATTTTGTTTACGGCACTTTTTGATAGCAATTCTATAATTTTGAGTTTAGAGTTGCGATTTATGGAAAGAACTTGAATCCATCACGATTTTACTTTGCGGTCGTGTGTGAGGAGGATCGTGACAAAGAGACTCCTAGCAGAGCCGTCAATTTTTTCAAGGATAGCGTCATCATTGAGGTTATTTTTGGCACTTTACGGTTATGATATAGTTTATTTTAACTTCGACTCATTGAGGCGAATTTTTCGAGCGCATAAAAATAAAGCCGTCTGCAACATTTTCCATGCCAGTGGTGTTCACTTTTCATCGATCCTTTCTGAAGCGGTAAATTGTTTCAGGCTTTCATAAGTGACACCCATGTTTAGGGGCGTGTATTGTTCATCGTCCAAAAAGAAAGCTACGACATTTGGCAACGTTTGGGAATTATGACCGGCTGTGTGTTGCTCATTATGTGGTCTGGTGGGTTTTTTGCAATGAGAAATGTTTTGGTTTAAAGTTTAGCTATGTTGTCCGGCTTAAACTTTGCCCTCATTTGACTTTCCGTCAAATATTTGGAGTTGATCGCTCGACACGGGAGCAAGAAAGAAAGTGTGAGTGTTACTGACTTAATAATTTACATAAAGTTCATAGATCTTGGCTAATTTTTAAACTTTTGCTTTAGAAACGCGCCAAAGGAATCATCAAGCTGCGAAAGTACGGATATTGGATCATTTGCACCTATGCCACTTTGAACGTCTTTGTGAATGTGGTATTCACGATTCTCTCTGAAAAAGTTTTTCCGGTAATTGGAGAAGGCTTGTTGACTGAAAATAAACTTTTTTGAAGGGCTCATGAAGTGTTGGGAAACATATAGCGGAAATTTTTATTCCCCCGTTTTTATCGTCGCTTTTGGAGGGTTAACACTACAGGTGAGTAGGATTTTATTTTTGATTTGCTCAACTTATTTCAAACCATTCAACTTGTGATTTAGGTTGTTTGCCATCGCCGTGGTCTGGTCGTTTCATGGTTGACTTGGTACTTCCCGTGGTTTTGTCTGTTCGCGATGTCTCCTGTTTGTTATCTAGCTGCTCGACTTAGCAATTGCTTGCTTGGACGGTTAGTTTTGCACGTGTTCAATAAAATAAAGTTGTTTTAGAGAAATGGCCAAGCGCACAAAAGCGGAAGCGATGGAATTAATGAGCCAAAACATTCGATTAATTACGGAAGAAGATTTTGATTTTGGACTTTCGCACTCCTCCAGCAAATGGTTTTCTTTTAACAATTTTTGAAAGGATACAGGACTTGCAGAAAACGGTTGTCGGTCAAGTACACACGCATGTTGAGGACATTTTTCGACTTACCGACAAGGGAATTCTCGATGAAAAGATTTCCTTTGCATGTATCTTTATGGCTTTTCATGATTTAGTTGCTTTTTGTGATTGCCGAGAAGGTTTATACGAGAGTGTCGATTTTTGAGACGAACAATTTGATAATATATGTTCTCGATGATGTATGTGCCTTGCTGTCCTGTCGATTACGGGACAAGAACGGATTAGATTTCTCCTGATTTCTATTTTGCACCAACTTTAAAGCTGTTTAAATCTACTCCGGTTTCTATGTGACAATTTCAGGCAAGAACTCTATTGTACAAAAAGGGATACAATTGTAGGCCGAAAAGGGGAAGTCATCAAGTAAACATCTCACTTTTGCGCAAATGAAGCTATCAATTTAGAAGGATTTTTGTCATTTTCGTTGGCGGTCTGATTGTTGACAAAAGCAGCTATATCGCTGCGATCATTCATGGCATTGAATTGCTGAAGGAGTTGTTTGAAAGTGAGCAAATTTAAACTATTTTTAATCTTTGTCATTTAGCCCAAAAATATCGAAATCGGGAAATCTTGGCCGTTTAACAAAAGTCTCCTGCTGCAAAAGGTTTGTTGATGGCGTGCATTAAGATTTATTTCATTTAGGAGACGGTCTCTAAATGGCTTTCTCCTACGGATCTACTCAACTAGCTAATCTTCTCGAAAAAGAAGAGGATAGCAAAAGAGGTTTTGTTTTAGGCGAAATGCTCAAAAATCTTTTTTAGTTTTTCATTGAAATCAACGGTCAAATCAAAGTCGAGTCATTGTCTCAGCAAAGAACCTTCTACCAGCAGAATTTAAATCGGTTACTCATGCGTGTTTGTCGTAGATGATCATAGTTTAGCTGACCAACAAGTAACACCCAAGCCAAAGCGAGCTTTATTGGAAAGAATGCGAGAGGAAGGAAAAACGTTCAAACATTTCTGCAAGCAACTTCCCGATGAGTTGAGAAAATAAACGATTAAGGGGGTTAATGAGATTCTTTTCTGACTCAAACTAATGGTATTACTTAGGAAAGAGCCGACGACATTCAATTCGACACGGAAAGGCGCAAAGACTCGGAACGAATCCAGCAATCGAATGTGAGTTTGCGACTTAAGTCCTTCTAATCTTTACTTTTTTTAGAAAACTTTTAAATGAGTGAGTCGCGCGGCCGTCAGTGGGACCGCCGTTTTGCCAATCAACTGTTCGCCACTTATGTCACCAGTAAATTACCTAATGATAAATGTTTTGCGATTTCAGCTGTCATATTCCATTAATTAACGATATTGCTTCAGACTTACGATTCTCTGCCAAAGATGCGGAAATCTTTTACGAAATTCCGAGAAACTCGCAGCCAATCACGAAAGCCAACTCCACAGCCTAAACAAGTATCAAAGGCAAAATTTGAAGACTATTAATAGCTTCTTTAGGAACCAATACCAAATTTTGAGGGAAGTGGACAAAGAGCGGAGAATTTGTACAGGGATTAAAACAATTATCCGATTTTCTTTTGTAAATAAATGTTTTGTCACCGTCCTGCCCCATTTCATTAAACATAAGCATAGCAGCAAATCCATTTCTTGAGGCGTTCCCACATCATCGAACCATTTGGGTTGATGTGAGGCACAGTTGAACGAGCCGGGAGCCGGATGGACGGCTGGGCAGCTGCAGGATTCGGCGTTCTTGGCAGTGGCCTCGGTGGAGTTGGGGCCACGATTCGGTTTGGTAAAGGAATTAACTGGTCCACAGTTTTTTTTAGTTTGTTTGAAAGTGCTGTAATGCATAGGAAAAGAGAAAGCATTTGCAAAACAGCTTTGAGAAGCTTTTCTACTTTAGAATTGCCGGCATCCACCTCAACAATCCTCGACGACAGAAGTTGCACGATTCTACTGAATCAAATTTGCTGAATAAGCTATAATCAAAAGCGTGTCAGGTTAGAGCCTTTTGTGTTACATTTTTTGATTCGATGTTTCAGAAAAAATACATGGCCTGCCTCAAAAGACGAACGCTATCGATGGAGGACAGCTATCTACAATGAGCTCAACGACATTGCAGACGACAATGGTGACGATGCTGACGATATGCCTGTTGCTGAAAGCATTGAATTCTGATTTTTTACAAAAACCGATCTTTACGTTTGTTAATTTTTATCGTTGTTGATATTTATGTATTTGTAGATCTTTTTCAGCAGAAAATCGTCTGCAAAGTCATGGTTCATCTAATGGCTTTGATCGTTGGACAATTGGTGAGTTTGTGTTGGAAGATTATAAGAAAACATTCTACTCTTTATTTAGTGACAAACTCGGCGTGACTAGAGAGGATCGATTTCTATTTCCGACTTCGTTCCAATTTGATCCCTCAATCATCGAACTTTTTCTTTTCTTAAGTTTAATACCTTGAAGATAGATGAATCGTAGCGATCCGTGAAGATGAGGATGAGGGCGGATTTTTAATGAATGATTATTAAAATGATATTTCATAAAGGATAAATGATATGATTATTTAACGATTATAAAGTTGTTATTTAGTTGCCGATGGCTTGTGGCCGGGGCAGCGGTGCCTTCGAGTAAGTTTTGACGTTCAGTATTTAGTGAGCTTTAAATTTTATAAAGAAATTGATACAAAGAATATAATAAAACTAAAGTTTGATCAAATCAGAATTTAGCCAGCATCTTGCATAGCGATAGTCGAGGATCCTCGAGGACCGGGCTTTTTGAGCTTTACGCTTTTTGAGTAATATGTAAGATAGTAAGATAGAGTAATGATTGTGATGTGTTTGAAGTATACGAAACATCGTTTTGCAAGTGAGGGATGCCAGATGGGGCGCGCCTCAATTAGACTTTCATTAGTAATCCCTGGCTGCCTTCTCCTTAAGGTTGTTGGTGATGTTGTTGTCATTCCCTTTCGATACCGCAAGAATCAACTGGTTGTACGGAGATTGGCTTTTATTTTGACTATCAGGCAACATCAACGTCAATTTTGTAGCGTCACATCCCTTGTTTCCCATAATTACAAATCGCTGTGTTTCGTCTTCTGATAAATTATTCAAACGAAAAGTAACAGCACTTCCTTTAAAGAACATCCTTTAAATTCACTGCATTGTTTGAAAGTTCGTAATCAATGTATTTCGATGATTCTTGTTGGAGTTTTCGCATTTGATGAATTTCAATTTTGATCAATTTCGACTCAATTTCACCACTACAACAAGACCTATTTTTCAAAATTTTTTCCACCATATAGTGGAAGAGTTTCGCACCCACTGATTCACTGAAAGTGAATCAGTGGCCCTCGCGCCGAAAAAACGCTCATTTTTTTTGGGTAACAATGTACGTACGGTATAAAAATGTAGGTACGGTATAATGGCTATTAATGGCTACTATACGGTAGTTTGAAGGGGAAGAAAAACCCCTGCGCTTCTTCGCCACTCATTGATTACCGTAAATGATTAAAAATGAATCGAACGAACCGACTTGATGACAAAATGAAACGAACAGCACGAAAGCCTTTCCACTTCACTCTCAACTTTCGCATTCCCTTTGTGCATCCCCTTGACGGGGATGCGTTCCAAAATTTTATCAAGACACTTTTACAAGGTCTTGGGGTTAATGCTAACCTCAAACTTGGGTAATTAAACCGAAGTGGGAGATCTCTGTCGCGCTATGTGTAGAGGTCGTAGGCCAGCAGCCGCTTTTTCCTACGAGACACACAAAAGGTGCACACAGTCGCGTCGTCTCGCGTCTCTTCGGTGATAAAGGATAGCTTTCTCTCTCTTTCTTTCTTTCTTTCTTTCCTTTCTTTCCTTTCTTTCCTTTCTTTCCTTTCAACTATTTCAACCGTCTTTCACCGCCCAGCACTCGCTTACGACCATACCACGTTGAAAACACGGCATCCCGTCCGATCTGCCAAGTTAAGCAACGTTGGGCTCGGTTAGTACTTGGATCGGAGACGGCTTGGGAATCCCGAGTGTCGTAAGCTTTTTGCTTTTCGCCGGTAGAGTAAAGATGATGGTTTGCTTGTAGGTTTCGATAAAATAAAGGAAGACTGTCGCTTTGCGCTTTGTTTTTCGTTCTTTATTTTGTTCCCCCATCACTGGGGGTGTGCGCCGATCCCGCCGGTAAGTGCAATAGCGGGCCGACGCTGTACGGCGAGAAGCAAGCTTCTACAAACCGTACCCGTTCCAAAAATTGATTAATCTCGATGAGTTCAATAGAACTCGTACCGGAGATTAAGCCGATAAGAACAGATTTAGTTTATTCAGCGAATGTTGATGGGCATGGTACGAACCCCAGCCGGTCTATCACAAGGTTTACAGTGAAGAGTCAATGAGAAATACAACCAATAGACAAATTGAGTTGCATACATTCAGGAAATAAAGATGCTTATACCAGATAAAGTACTTGCATGAGATAGTCACAAACATTTTGAGGAAAAACAAAAATGTTGCAAGAATAAGACATCAGAATCGAAAGGAAAAAGATGAATGATCGCTTCTTTGGACGTGGAGAGGCTCTTCAGGACCGTCGTGCAGGTGAGGGGAGTCGTCGGGCATGTTCACTATCAGATGGCGCCTAGGGTTTAGGCATTGAGCGGCGGCACCATCATCAAGATCGCAGGGGGCCGAATCTCTTCTTCTTCTTTGATGAGTCGCACATTTCTTCACCGTCGGGGCCGGCAGGGTGTGAGACGAAAGGCGGACCATCCGGGCATCTTCAGGTGGTGCCTGGGGTTGTCATAAAGCGGCGGCACACACCATCAGAGTTTGGCAGACGGCAGCGTCGAATCAACATCCTTTCTTGGCAGCAGCGAAGTCTTGGAGAGGCGTGAGTCGAGAGGCGGGGCTCCCAGACATCTTCAGGTGGTGCCTAGGGTTTAGGCATTGCGCAGCGGCACACACCATCAGAGCCTGGGAGGGGGCAGCATCGGATCACCGTCCTTCTTTGGCAACAGAGAGTTCTTGACGAGAGGAGAACGACGAGATTCTTCACCATCAGCAGAGGGGCCCATGAAGAGTGGAGTGACGAGGGACCCTGGATCCAATCAAAGTTTTTCTCTGCTTTGCCCGACATCAATCGGGATTTGTTCCAGCAATGCTGCTTTCACAAAATCACCAATTAAGCCGATAAGAACAGAGGAAGTTTTATTCAGTGAATGTTTGTGAAATTTCAAATAATATATGATGCCCGATGGCAATGGAATTGATGAATACAAATACAAATAGAAGTACTTGCATATAATGAAGCGATAAGGTCAATAAATCACAATAGAATATATAGAAAATTGTTTTAAGATATAACAATTTTTGTGAGAGAAATGAAAATTTCAAATAATAAATGTAGGACAAAAAGTAAGGGCTTCTCTCTGTTCAATCAACATATTGTTTAGTTCCTGTTAGGTGTTCCACGTAGATGTCCCTGGACCATTTGATTGCATCGGAAACCATTAGCTTCTTCATGAGTTGACCATATCGCAGCGAGACGCCGAGTTTTCTAAGTATTACATCGTTAGTTAAACACCATCCACCAAGGGGGCCGACCGTAAATGCGTCCAGGTAGACGTCGTAGTTGAGGGCCCGAAGTTGGTTGGCGATGTCGTCGTACTTCCGAAGCTTCTCTTGTCGAGCATTGATGAAGGCGTCCACGCGGTTCTCGAAGGGCATTGTCACATCGATGATGGTCACCGTCTTGGCTTGATCGTCCTGGATGACAAGGTCGGGCCGTAGGTCGGAGTTAATGCCTGGAACTTGTTGGTTAATACGCATTAGTGAAGTTTCAGGAATCTTAGCAGCCTTTTACGAGTCGGTCCAAGATGGCGTTGTGTCTTCGGGTGATCGTCGCGAGATGGGGCTTGCAATGGCATAGCACGTGGGGAAGAGTTTCGGAGGAGTGTCCACATCGCCTGCAACTTTTGTTACCATTACCAAATCTTTTAGTCGCATTCAGGGGACACAGTCCAAACGTGCTCGATGAATGAATCGCCAATCTGCAAAACGGGTGAATTGACCCGTTTGCAGAAAGTGGTTCGAGCAGTTTGAACTGGTCGTAAGGCTATAAACTTTCCCCTGATCCGGCTTGGAGATGAGGCTCTGGCGGTTGAACTCTCGGACGGCACAACGAAGGGAGTATTCGACGGTTGGGGCTGGAAGTTGGGTTTTATTTAGTAAAAGGTTAATTTTGCCAGATTCCCATTTCCATTCGATGTCCATCTTCGCTTTCAGTCTTCGAGTTGCTATGCGTAGTCGGCTCCACATGTTGGTGATGTCGCTGCAGTCGAGTCTGAAATTTCCTTCCATTGAACCGTTTAGATATTGGCTAATTTCTTGTTCGTTACGTATGGCCCTCCGAAGTCGTTTGGTCACCGTCTCGTGGAGGCAGGCTGCGGCGAAATCCTTGACATCTGGTGAGGTGAGTAGTCGGAAGCCGTGCACAAGTTGGGAGACATCCGCCAGAACTGAAATTTTCTGTAAACCTAAGCCACCCATCTGATTGGAGAGATAGATGACCTCTGGGCTGGCTCGCTCCGGCAGATTCATCCATTTTTTGGCGGCAGACTTGAGCTTCTTGTCGAATGCTGTAAGTGGTTTCTTAGCTACAACACCGTTTTTTAGATGAAAAGAAATACACGGTAAAACAAAGGTGTTGATGGCGTCGGCCTTCTGCCATGGAGCGAGCAACGAGGAGTCGAGGGCTTCGAGCTGGGCGGTCATCTTCTCAATCACCTTCTGAGCGCTGGGAGCGGAGTGGTAGCCGGTGGGTGTGCCTAGGTGTTCGTAGAGATCATCTTTAGAGTGTACGGCTATAAATTCTCCCTGCACTTGAAGTCGGTTGTTGAGTGCTTTATTCTTCTTCCCATCGATGCACAGGCTGGCGCACTTCTTGGAGTTGAACTTCAGGCCAAGCCAGTCAGCTGCCGAGGAGACGACATCAAGCGTTTTCTGAAGTTGGGTTGGGGTACCTGTGATTACCGCAAGGTCGTCCGCGTAGGCAAGCACATCCACAACTCGTCCATGCATCTTGTATCCGTTGTTGGTTTGCGAGACGGCTCGGAGAAGTGGCTCAAGTGTTAGATTAAAAATGATTGGTGATAAAGGACAGCCTTGCTTTACTCCTGCCTGTATCCGGATGTCGTCGGTGGGGCCAGTGGAGCTTCGGATGGTGGTGGAGCATTCGGAGTAGAGGCGGCGGATGACATCGATTGCAGTGGTGTTGAGTCCGGCGTACTTGAGGGCACTGAAAATTGACTGGTGGGGCACACTACCAAATGCATTTGTTAAATCTAGCCATGCCATAGAAACTTGTTTTCGGTTCCGGCGAGCGTCCACGATGGTCGATTGGAGAACGAAGTTGTGTTCGGCACATCCATCCGCTGCCACGAATCCCTTCTGCGATTTCGAGATGCGTCCATTGCGGCTTGCCCACTTCCCGAGACGGTTTGCTAAAACAGAAGCGTACACCTTAGAAATTGTATTGGACATGGAGATAGGTCTCCAGTTGTTAACTTCTCTTTTGTCGCCCTTTTTGTGGAGTAGCACCGTCGACGATTGGTTCCATTTCGCCGGCACGTGTTGAAGTCGATGGCAAGCGTTGAAGATGGCGGCGAGGATGTGTCCCCCATTGTCGAATTTCTTCCAAACGGCGTAGCGAAGGAGGTCCGGGCCAGGCGCGGTGTTGGAGCATCGGGAGAGACGGGACCAGACCTCTTGAGCTGTAAATATTTGGTTAAATGGGTCAACATCACCAGCTAGGTCGTCCTCTTGCTCGGGCACGAAGTCGGGAACCGTCGGATCCACCGGTTGAGACGGTCCAAACACCTCGCTGAAGTGGCGGTGGAGGTCGTTTGCTGGAATTTGGCAAAATGGTGAACCTGCCTCAACAACTTCTCTGAATGCCCGTGGGCGACACTTCCTGTAGAGCTTCTGGATCCTCGATGCAGCCCTTGGATCGTAGCGTGGTGGTCCTCTTCTTGTTGGCGGCGGCTGTCTTCTTGGCTGGGCTGGGCGTGGGCTCTTCGGCGGCGCGTCTCCCATTTTCGTCGTCTTCTTGGCCTCTTCCACGAGCTGCTCGAGCAGGGTGTCTAGATCTTGAGGATTAGTAACCATGTTAAACTTGACCGTCCATTCCCGTTGATGAGTAGCTCCATTGGCGGCCATTGGTGGCGGTTGAGGCATTGGAGGGCTTCTCGGCGGGGTCCGGTGGTGGATGGTGAAGGTCTCGTTCAGCTCGGCTCGTGGGCTTGGTGGTGGCGTGGCGTGTAGGTGTCGTGGCGGGCTTGGCGGTGGTGGAGGTGGCGAGGCGTGTAGTAGGCGAGCGGCAGCGGGTCCGGCGATCGGTGAACCGATTACAGCCATTTCCTCAATTAGAGTTTCATTAGAAGTTTCCTTAGTAATCTCATGAGTAAACTCTGGCTGACCGTTCCTTTTGCTTCTTGTCGTTGCCTTAAGAGGTGGAGGTGGCAGTGGGGCACGTTCGTGATGTGGCGATCCGGCGACCACGACCATTTCCTCAATTGTTTCATTAGTCACCCCCAACTGACCTCTCCTGTTCCGTGTTGTCGTTGCCTTCTTCTTGCAGCTGGGAACGTGTAGGGTGAAATCCCTCTTGGCATTGAAGTGGGTGTTGCATCGAGAGCATTCGAGGACGAGCTTGGAGACGTGTATCCGAAGGTGCGTCTGCAAACTTTTCATTGCGGTAAATTTGGCTGCGGGACATAAACGACACTTTAAATCTAGTTCTTCTACACTTTCTAGTTTGACTATGTAATTGTTATAAAGTAGGGGGAACCCATCCTCTTCGCATGCTCTCTTCAAGTGTTCGTCCGCCTTCTTCTTGGTGTCGAACTCCATGTCGCAGCTCCTGCACCTGAAAACAAACTCATCCTTCCAGCCGTGCTTGTTGCCGAGGTGTTTCTTGAGATCCCCATGCCGAATGTAGAGTCCCTCGCACCATTTGCATTTTAGTCGATCGTCGAGAGGCATATCGAGAAAGTATTTAGTGGTTAGTGTTTCCGTTAAAGTAAACCTCCCTGCCATTTCGACGTCTTTCGTGGTGTCCTCGGCAGGATGCGAGGAGGCTTTTGGGCTGGCATCTCGTCGGGGCACGTGGTGGTAGTTGGTGGGTTCCTTAGCATCCCATGAGTGTGAGTCGGTGTCGCCCGGCATTGAATGGGTTTGTCTCGGCAATGCTGCCTTAACAGTGACACCATCCAAGCCGATAATGTCGTGTGGCACGTCGTTTGGGTAGACTTGGGAAGAGTTGGCATCGCGTCTGGGCTCGTGTAGTCGTGTAGTCGGGTCTGCGTCCGTGGCGCCCGGCATTAAATGGGGTTGACTCGGCAATGCTGCCTTACCAATCCGACCATTTAAGCCGATAAGGTCTTCTTCGTCGTCCCTGGAGTTAACATTCGGCGTGACGGGGTAGCTCAACCGCTTTTGATCGCAGGAGCTGGGGGCTAAAAATAAAGCCCCCCCGTCTTCCGAGCTAGTTAACGTCACAGGGGAATCGACGGCTTTTATAGACTGGGGCTGTCTATGCGTGGAGGGGGCGACGGAAGAGGCGGCGAGGGAGGCTTCCCCTTGTAGTCGATGGCAAAATTTTATCAAGACACTTTTACAAGGTCTTGGGGTTAATGCTAACCTCAAACTTGGGTAATTAAACCGAAGTGGGAGATCTCTGTGGCGCTATGTGTAGAGGTCGTAGGCCAGCAGCCGCTTTTTCCTACGAGACACACAAAAGGTGCACACAGTCGCGTCGTCTCGCGTCTCTTCGGTGATAAAGGATAGCTTTCTCTCTCTTTCTTTCTTTCTTTCTTTCCTTTCTTTCCTTTCTTTCCTTTCTTTCCTTTCTTTCCTTTCAACTATTTCAACCGTCTTTCACCGCCCAGCACTCGCTTACGACCATACCACGTTGAAAACACGGCATCCCGTCCGATCTGCCAAGTTAAGCAACGTTGGGCTCGGTTAGTACTTGGATCGGAGACGGCTTGGGAATCCCGAGTGTCGTAAGCTTTTTGCTTTTCGCCGGTAGAGTAAAGATGATGGTTTGCTTGGAGGTTTCGATAAAATAAAGGAAGACTGTCGCTTTGCGCTTTGTTTTTCGTTCTTTATTTTGTTCCCCCATCACTGGGGGTGTGCGCCGATCCCGCCGGTAAGTGCAATAGCGGGCCGACGCTGTACGGCGAGAAGCAAGCTTCTACAAACCGTACCCGTTCCAAAAATTGATTAATCTCGATGAGTTCAATAGAACTCGTACCGGAGATTAAGCCGATAAGAACAGATTTAAGTTTATTTCAGTGCATGATGGGCATGGTACAAAACCCCAGCCGGTCTATCACAACGGATTAAAATACAGGAAATGTATGAACCCACATTTAAGAAAACATAGGGTATATGCAAACACAGAACGGGTTGAATAAGGAATAGTAGATGGGCCTAGTGAATTAGGAAACCATGAGAAGAGGTATGCACAGATAGAAATGTTGAGTAGAATATAGAACATTAGAGCAGAAAGCAATAAATGTTATGAACCTATAAGAAAACACAAGACTAAGTGAAAGTCAGAACGAAAGTTAGATATGAGAGATATGTGAGATGCATTATCACAGATATTTGATCGCAAGGCAAGATAGTGATGATTTTGGCTAGGAGGAGACAAAAGAGAAGGACAACAAGAAAGCAAGAAAGAAGAGAAGACTAAGAACTCAAGGGTCGTATTGGCGGGCTCCAGTGATGTGTTCGACGTAGATGTCCCGGCTCCATTTCACGGCATCCGACACCATCAGCTTCTTCATGAGACGTGCGTAGCGGGAAGAGACACCAAGCTTCTTGAGGAGTTCGTCGTTGGCGAGATCCCATCCACCGAGCGGGCCGACCACGAAAGCGTCGAAGATCACCGAGTAGCCGAGAGCTTCGAAGTGCTGGGCGATCGTTTGGTACTTGCGTAGTTTTTCATGGCGGGCGGCTTGGAAGGCTTCGGGTCGGTTCTCGAATGGCATGGTGACGTCGATGAGTTGCACCGTCTTGAAGGTTGAGTCGATGATCAAGATGTCGGGCCGGAATTTCGCATCGAAGTTGGGCACGTGTTGGTTGAGTCGGACTTGGCTTGTGACTGGCGGCTTGAGGGCTTTGACGAGACGGTCGACGATGGCATTGTGTCGGCGGGTGATTGCAACCATGTGCGGGTTGCAGTGGCACAGCACATGGGGCAGAGTTTCGTTTGGATGAGCACATCGTCGGCACCGTCTGTCGCCTGGACCGAAGCGTCGAGTCCCGTTGAGTGGCACGCAGTCGAGTCGGGCACGGTGAATGAAGCGCCAGTCAGCGAAGCGGGTGAAGGAGCCGTCACGCATGAAGTGGTTGGAAGAAGTGGAGAGCGTGGTGACGGTGTAGACCTTCCCTTGATCCGGCTTGGCGAGGAGCTTCTTCCTGTGGTAGTCGCGGATGGCCCATCGGAGGCACTTCTCGACACTTCGTGGTGGGATGATGGAGCCATTGAGTTGGAGCACGAGTTGGTCGACGTTCCACATCCATTTGACGTCCATGAACTTGTGAAGGCGGCGGGTTGCGGCTCGAAGGCGGGTCCACATCGATGAGAGGTCTGACGATTCTCGGGCAAAGTCACCATCAAGTCGGCCATTGAGGTATTCGGCAAGTTCGGCGTCGGCAGGGGCACGTCTGAGCTTCTTTTGGACCACATCACGGAGTTGGGCGTAGGCGATTGGATGCATGTCGGCGGTGGAGAGCAGGCGATGGGCGTGGACGACTTGGGACACGTCAGCGAGAGGGTTCATCGGTAGGAAGCCGAATCCACCCATCTGGTTGGAGAGGTAGATTAGCTCCGGGCTGGCACGCGATGGGAGGTTGAGCCACTTCTTGCCGACGGCCTTCAGCTTGTTGTCGAAGTCGGTCAGAGGCTGCTTCGCGACGACACCGTTCTTGAGGTGGAAGGAGATGCACGGGAGGACGAAAGTGTTGACGGCATCCGCTTTTTGCCACGGTGCAAGAAGAGAGGAGTCGATGGCTTCGACGTGGGTAGTCATCTTCTGCAAGGCATGTGTGGCGGATGGGGCGGTGTGGTATCCCGTGGGTACTCCGAGGTGTTCGTAGGTGTCGTCTTCTTTCAGCGTGACCATTGGCTTGGATTGGATGTTGAACTGGGCGGGAAGAGCTGTGTGTTCGCGACCATCGATCACGAGTGATGCGCATTTCTTGGAGTTGAAGTGGAGTCCGGACCAGTCCGCGACCTTTGAGACGATGTCGAGCATTGACGAGAGGCTGGTGATGTCTTGGGCGATGAGAGCGATGTCGTCAGCGTAGGCCAGGACGTCGACAACTTGACCATTCAAGGGGTAGCCGAGTTGGAGTTGTTGAAGGGCACGCAGCATCGGCTCGAGGGCGAGGTTGAATACGATCGGACTCAGTGGGCATCCTTGCTTCACGCCAGACTTGATTCGGATTGGATCGGTGAGGCCTTCAGTGCTTCTGATACGTGTGGAGGCGTTGGCGTAGAGGCGCTGCACCGTCTGGATGGAGTTGTCGTGGAGTCCGGCGAGTTGAAGGGCGGTGAAGAGCATTTCATGTGGCACTGATCCGAAGGCGTTGGAGAGGTCGAGCCATGCGACGGACACCGTTCTTTGCTTTCTTCTTGCATCCTTGAGCACCGTTTGGAGGACGAAGTTGTGTTCGGAGCAACCGTCGGCGGCCATGAATCCTTTCTGTGATGGGGAGACGCGTTGATGGTGGTTGGACCAGGATCCGAAACGAGCCGCGAGGCAGGAAGCATAGATCTTGGCCATGGTGTTGGAGAGCGTGATGGGACGCCAGTTGCCGATGTCCTTCTTGTCGCCCTTCTTGTGGATGAGGATGGTTGTCGAGTCGTTCCATGAGAATGGCACACACTCGAGTCGTTGGACGCAGTTGAGAAGGGCGGCGAGGACATGGGCACCATTGTCGTACTTCTTCCACATCGCGTAGCGGACACCGTCTGGACCGGGGGCCGTGTTCGAGCATCGCACGAGTCGTTTCCACACTTCATCAGCGGTGAACGCAGCGGCAAGCGGGTCATCATCGGCAGCGGGTTGGTTTGGCTGAGGCACGATGAGAGGCATTGGACCGAGTTGTGGTGATGGAGCGAAAGTTGTGGTGAAGTGGGCTTGGAGGGCGTCTTTGGCGATGTCACAGAACGGTGATCCGGCTTCGATGATCTCACGGAAGGCACGTGGGCGCGATGAGCGGTAGAGTTTCTGGATCCGGGCAGCGTCCTTTGCGTCGTAGGTGGTTCTTCTTGGCGGCGGCCGTGCTCGTCGGGTGGTTTGGGCACGAGGCGGACGAGGCGGCCGTTGATCCTCTTCGGTGGCGTTTTTCTTCTTGACGTCGGTGGTGAGTTCCTTGATGGCTTCGTTGAGGTCGACTTCGTTGGTGATGGATTCGATGCGGCGGCACTATTCTTCTTGATGTTGGGCACGTCTTGGCTGCGAAGGAGGCGGAGTTGGTGGAGACGACACTCGTGGCGGGCTCGGCACGGTTTGCACTGGCTGCTGAAGTAGTGGCGTTGGTGGACCTGGCACTGGCGGTGACACTTGAGATGGCGGTTGAGGCACGGGCGCAGGTGGTGGTGTTGGTGGCAGCACGGGCAGAGGCGGAGCGGGCGAGAGGCACGTCTTCTGATGGCGATTGCAGTCCTTGACGGTCGGGAAGAGGCGCTGGCAGTAGCGGCAGCGGAATCTCATCTTCTTGCGGTGGACGTCGCGGACATGTCGAGTCAGCCCTCCTTGCAGCACGTAAGGTTTGTGGTCGCAGAGTCGGCAGGTGTAGGCGGGTTCGGCGTGGGGAACATCCAGCGGGTAGTCGTCATCGTCGTCGAGTGGTGGCGTTGGTCCCGGCACTGGCGGCGGCAGCATCGGCGGCAACACATGCGGCGCCGGTTCCGGCTCTGGCTCGGGCGCGCTTCGACGACTAGGCGACGGCGTGGAGTCCTTGGGCGGGTTGGCATCTTGGGTGGGTCGGTGTCTTCTTCTTCTTGTTGAGTTGGGTAGGGTGGAGTCGTCTTCGTCGATATCGTCGTCGTCGTCAGCGAGCGTTCCTTGATGTCCGATCCCTAGCGCGGGCAGCGGCGGCGGCAACACATGCACGGGCGGCGGCGGCACTGGCTGAGGGGGAGCTTGGTTGGTTCGGGGACGACGAGAGGGCGGCACGGCGGAGGCAGCTTGGGCGAGTTGGCATCTTCTTCTTCTTCTTCTTGGTGAGTTGGGTGGAGTGTAGGCGGCTTCTTCTTCTTCTTCAATTCCCTTACGCGCTGCGCTGGGGTCGGCTCGGCTATATTCTTTTTGCGGGGTGGGTGGCTTTGCTCTCTTTTCGGAATCAGGTTCCGTGCTGTTTCTTTTAGCCGTTGTCCCACACTCTTCCGCTTGGGGGCTTTGCCTTCCCGGGTTGGGGGTTCTTTCTTTTAATCTCTCTTCATTGGATCGCATATCCTCAGGTGTTCGGTCCCCAACAGGTGCGTGGGGGACCGAGATCACGCCAAAACCAAAATTCATCCAAAGGCTTCGATCAACGTTCTTTCTCTGCTCAAATCAACGTATTAAGCCGATAAGAACAGATTTAGTTTATTCAGCGAATATTGGCCATGGTATAAAAAACCCCAGGCGGTCCATCACAATTTACAGGGCAATAAGAAATGTTTGATACAACCGATCGAGAGATCGGATTGCATAGACTAAAATTACAAGAGAAAATCAAGAAAAGTATGGAAGTGAACAAAAGGAATTTGACTCACTTATAGAAATCACAACTCGAAAAAGAAAGAATTAAAACATGAATATAAATCTTATGAAATCACAAATCACAAGATTAAGCACAAAATTGTAAATTTAAGAAGAAATATTTCGTCTTTAGTAGAGAATATTCAGTCTTTAGTAGACAATATTTAGTTTAGCAGAATTAAATTAGGCCGTTTCATATTGTCGTTTGCCCGTTAGATGCTCCACATAAATGTCCCGGGACCATTTGATTGCATCAGAGATCATTAGCTTCTGCATGAGCAACGCGTATTTCGCCGATATTTGAAGGCGTCGAAGGACGATTTCATTCAGAATACACCACCCTCCAAGTGGGCCGACGATGAACGCGTCCAGAAACACATCGTATCCAAGGTTTCGATAGTAGGCGGCAGTGGGCTCGTATTTCCTTTTCTTTTCTTGCCGGGCGACTATGAAGGCATCATGGCGATTTTCAAACGGCATTGTAACGTCAACGATTGTGACCTTCTTGGCGTTGTGGTCAATAGCGACGATGTCGGGTTTGAGACCGTCGGTCATTCCGGGCACTTGCTGGTTCAATCGGACTTCCGTTGTCGGTGGCGGCTTGAATGCTTTGACGATTCGGTCCACAATGGCGTTATGGCGACGGGTGATGGTGGCAAAGTGAGGCGGACAGTGGCATAGCACGTGTGGTAGAGTTTCTGATGCGTATTGGCATCTTCTGCACGCCTTACTGCCATTTCCAAACCGCTTTGTTGCATTGAGTGGAACGCAGTCGAGCCTTGCTCTGTGTATGAATCTCCAATCCGCGAATCTGGTGAATTGGCCAGTTTTCATGAAGTGGTTTGGGACATTTGTTACCGATGTCACGGAGTAGACCTTTCCCTGGTCGGGCTTGGCAAGTAGTTTTCGGCGATAGTAGTCGCGGATTGAACATCGCAGCGAGTATTCTATCGATTTCGATTGGACTTGGCTTTGGTTTAGGCATAGGGATAATGTCCCTGCCAGCCATTTCCATTCGACCGCCATCTTCGATTTCAGTCTTCTTGTTGCCGATCTGAGTCGGGTCCACGTGTTAGTGTAGTCCCCGCTCGAGTTTTGTTTAAGGTTTCCTTCCATGGATCCATTCAGGTATTCCGCTATCTCTTCGCCGTTTTGAATTGGTCTGCGAAGTCTTTTGGTTACTGTTTCACGTAGGGAACCCATTGCCACTTCTGCCATATCCGCCGATTCTATGAGTCGAACTCCGTGAACTATCTGTGAGATGTCGGCGAGCGAGGTCATTGGTTGAAAGTTCAGGCCACCCATGTTGTGTCCCAGGTACAGTACTTCTGGACTAGCCCTCTCCGGTAAGTTAAGCCATTTCTTTCCGGCCGCTTTCAGCTTCTTGTCAAACTCTTTCAGCGGTTTCTTTGGCACGACTCCATTCTTTAGGTGGAACGAGATACATGGCAAGACAAAGGTGTTGATTGCATCTGCTTTTTGCCATGGTGCAAGTAGTGACTGGTCGACCGCTTTGAGTTCTTTTTCCATGTTTTCGATGACTTTTCGAGCCGTAGGTGCCGATCTATAACCAGTCGGAGTGCCTAGATGTTCGTACACATCGTCTTCTTGATGTACCTCGAGGTGATTGCCCTGCAGGAGGAATTTGTTATCCAATGTCTTCTGTTTCTTGCCGTCAATGCACAGCGATGCGCACTTTCTAGTATTGAATGTCAGCCCTGACCAGTCCGCCACCCTCGAGACAACGTTTAGTACGTCTTGGAGTTTGCGTGGAGAGTCTGTCACTATGGCTAGGTCATCAGCATATGCAAGAATGTCCACATCTCGATCGTGCATTTTGTAACCGTCTTTTAGTTCGGTGACTGCACGTATGAGTGGTTCGAGCGCCAGGTTAAACACGATTGGACTCATTGGGCATCCTTGTTTGACTCCTGCCAGAATCGGAATTGCCGCCGTTGGACCCGTTGAGCTACGAATCGTTGTTGTGCAGTTCGCATATAAACGTCGGATCACATCAATGGCCTCGTCGTTTAGTCCAGAGTATCTCAAAGCCGTGAAGATCGTTGCATGCGGTACCGAGCCAAACGCGTTGGTTAGATCAAGCCACGCTACACTGATAGTCTTTCGGTTTCTTCGGGCGTCAACGATGGCGGATTGGAGCAGAAAGTTGTGTTCCATGCATCCATCGATTGCCACGAAGCCTTTTTGAGCGCGGGAAATCCTTCCGTTTCTTGCTGCCCATTTTCCGAGTCGATGTGCCAGTACTGATGCATAGGTTTTGGCAATTGTGTTTGACATTGCAATTGGCCGCCAGTTGGACACCTCCTTTTTTGTCACCTTTCTTGTGTAGAAGGACTGTTGACGATTCATTCCACGATGGAGGCACATATCTCAGCCGATGCACTGCGTTGAGTATTGATGAGAGGATATGGCCGCCACAGTCAAACTTCTTCCAAACCGCGTATCTGGTGAGATCGGGCCCTGGTGATGTGTTGGAGCATCGTCTAAGCCTGTTCCAGACCTCTTCAGCCGTGAATGCTTGCGTCAAGGGATCATCTTCTCCTTGCGGCAGTCCGCCATGCTTTGGAATATAGTCGGGTACTGTGGGATTCATGTTCGGTGAAGGTCCGAATACCCCAGTATAGTACCGGTGCAAGTCATTTGAGGGGATTTCACAGTATGGGCTACCGGCCTCGACTACTTCTCTGTATGCTCGTGGGCGTGACTGACGGTAAAGTTTCTGAATTCTTGAGGCTTCTGTCGCATCATACCGTGGCTGTCTCAGGTTCCTGTTTCGGGGTTTATTGCCCCTATTTGTCGGCTGTTTTGGTGGAGTATCGGCCATTTTCGTTGCCCTTTTCGCTGCTTCGAGGAGATCGGCGAGGAGAGCGTCCATCTCGGCTGGTGACTGCACATTGTCGAACTTCTCCACCCATTCTTGTTGATGTTGGGCACCGGCCGGGCGTCTCGCGGGGAGAGGCGGTTGAGTGGCGGTTAGCTTTCTCTCTCTTTCTTTCTTTCTTTCTTTCCTTTCTTTCTTTCTTTCCTTTCTTTCCTTTCTTTCCTTTCAACTATTTCAACCGTCTTTCACCGCCCAGCACTCGCTTACGACCATACCACGTTGAAAACACGGCATCCCGTCCGATCTGCCAAGTTAAGCAACGTTGGGCTCGGTTAGTACTTGGATCGGAGACGGCTTGGGAATCCCGAGTGTCGTAAGCTTTTTGCTTTTCGCCGGTAGAGTAAAGATGATGGTTTGCTTGTAGGTTTCGATAAAATAAAGGAAGACTGTCGCTTTGCGCTTTGTTTTTCGTTCTTTATTTTGTTCCCCCATCACTGGGGGTGTGCGCCGATCCCGCCGGTAAGTGCAATAGCGGGCCGACGCTGTACGGCGAGAAGCAAGCTTCTACAAACCGTACCCGTTCCAAAAATTGATTAATCTCGATGAGTTCAATAGAACTCGTACCGGAGATTAAGCCGATAAGAACAGATTTAGCTTTATTCAGAGAATATTTGGCATGGTATAAACCCCAGCCCGGTTCATCACAACGGATCAAAACACAGAGAATATAGGAACCCACATTTAAAGAAAAACATAGGGTGTATGCAAACACATGAAAGGGTTAAAGGATGAATGGTAGATGGGCCTAGTGAAATAGGAAACCATGAGAAGTAATATTCACAGATAGAATAGTTAAGTAAAGTATAAACATTAAAGCACTAGGCAGTAAATGTTGAGAACCTATACGAATACACAAGACTAAATCACAGTTAAGGTGAAAGTTAGGTAAATTTCAATTTGAGAAGAAAGACTAGGAGAGACTAGAAGACATAGGAAGAAGAAAGATCAATTATCACCATTGGGGACCTCGTATTGCTTGCTGCCGGTGATGTGCTCCACGTAGATGTCACGGGACCATCGGATTGCATCGGTCACC
>CAUEEP010000499.1:0-14747 GCA_958450365.1 Mesorhabditis belari | reverse complement strand
TTATCTTGGCGTTTCCAATGTAAATGGTCAAGAAATCGCCGGAGATAGCCACAGAAACATTTAATTTGCCAACAAATCACTCGATTTGAGCGAAAAAACAACAGATTAGCAACAAAACGGCCCAAACACCCCATTATCTTGGCGTTTCAATGTAAATGGTCAGAAATCATTTAGAAATTAGCCTCAAAACACGTAATCGAGCAACAAATCAAATAGTTTTGAGCGAAAAAAACGCTTAGATTAGCAACAAACGGCCCAAACACCCCATTATCTTGGCGTTTGAATGTAAATAGTCAAGAAATCATTTGAAATTAACCTCCAAAACCCACGTAATCGAGCAACAAATCCACTCGATTTGAGCGAAAAAACAGCCCAGATTAGCAACAAACGGCCCCAATACCCCATTATCTTGGCGTTTCAGCCTCTAAATGGTCAAGAAATCATTTGAAATTAGCCTCCAAAACCCACGTAATCGAGCAACAAATCACTCGATTTGAGCGAAAAAACAGCAAAGATTAGCAACAAACAGCCCAAACACCCCATTATCTTGGCGTTTTAATGTAAATGGTCAAGAAAATCATTTGAAATTAGCCTCCAAAACACGTAATCGAGCAACAAATCACTCGATTTGAGCGAAAAAACGCTTAGATTAGCAACGAAACGGCCTAAACACCCCGTTATCTTGGCGTTTCAACGTAAATGGTCAAGAAATCGCTGGAGATTAGCCACCAAAACACGTAATCGGGCAACAATCCACTCGATTTGAGCGAAAAAAAAACAGCTTAGATTAGCAACAAAACGGCCTAAACACCCCATTATCTTGGCGTTTCAATGTAAATGGTCAAGAAATCGCTCGGAAATTAGCCCCAAAACAGGTAATTCAACAAATCACTCGATTTGAGCGAAAAACAACTTAGACTGAGCTACGAACATTAGACACCCCCTCATGGAGCCGGTCCAATGTAATTTGTCATGAAATCACTTGAATTAGCCCCAAAACTGGTAATCGAGGAAGAGGAATCTGTCGCTTTGTGCGAAAAAAGGCCGCTGAGATTCAACACACAAAGGGCACAGAGACCCCATTATCTCGGCGTTTCACATTTCAATGGATCAAGACAATCACTTGAATTAGCCCCAAAACAGGTAATGGAAAAACAAATCCCTCCGATTTGAGCCAAGCTTAAGCAAATTAGCTTCTGACCAGCCCAGACACCCGAGTCTAAGCTTGGCCTTTCAATGCCTAAATGGTCAATAATTAGATAGACAAGTAACGATCAAAACCAGAATCAAAAAAAACACTAATTTGAAAAAATATAAAAAAAATATAAAAAAAAAAAATTAAAAACACCACATAGAAAAAACCCCAAAATACCGTATTCAACAATATTAAACAAAAAACTCTTGTCTTTTAAATGTCAAATAAAATCATTTGAAATTAGCCTCCAAAACACGTAATCGAGCAACAAATCACTCGATTTGAGCGAAAACAGCAACAGATTTAGCAACAAACGCCTAAACACCCCGTTATCTTGGCGTTTCAATGTAAATGGTCAAGAAATCGCTTGAAATAGCCACAAAACAGGTAATCCGGCAACAAATCACTCGATTGGTGAGCGAAAAAACGCTTAGATTAGCAACAAAACGGCCCAAACACCCCATTATCTTGGCGTTTCAATGTAAATGGTCAAGAAATCGCTGGAATATAGCCACAAAACAGGTAATGAAGCAACAAATCCCTTTCGATTTGAGCGAAAAACACCCGCGACAGACGGGCTTAGATTAGCTACAAAGCGGCCCAGAGGAACGCGCCATAATCTTGGCCGATACAATTCGTAAATGGTCAAGGGCAATGATTAACCTTAAATTTGGGTTCAAAACACGAACTATTCGAGCGACAGGGATCACTGCGATTTCAATCGGCAAATTGCCTAACACCGTTAGGAACATACCACGCAAATACCGCATCCCGTCCATCTGCCAGTTGCCAACTTGGCCCGTAAATTTTGAGACGATCCTTCCTTTTTGGACAGACGAAATCACGTGAAATTCCAGCCCCCAAAACACGTAATCGAGCAACAAATCACTCGATTTGAGCGAAAAAACGCTTAGATTGGCAACAACCGCCTCAACACCCCATTGGCTGGGCGTTTCGGTGTAAATGGTCAAAAAATCACTTGAATTAGCCCCAAAAACACGTAATCGAGCAACAAATCACTCGATTTGAGCGAAAAAACGCTTAGATTAGCAACAAACGGCCTAAACACCCCGTTATCTTGGCGTTTCAATGTAAATGGTCAAGAAATCGCCGGAAATAGCCACAAAACATGTAATCGGGCAACAAATCACTCGATCTGAGCGAAAAAACGCTTAGATTAGCAACAAACCGCCTAAACACCCCATTATCTTGGCGTTTCAATGTAAATGGTCAAGAAATCGCCGGAAATAGCCACAAAACATTTAATTTAGCAACAAATCACTCGATTTAAACGAAAAAACACTCAGACAGTTGAGGTTTCGATTGCTTAGTGCATCTCCTTACGGAGACGCGGTCCAAAATTTGTCCGATACACTTCGTTAAGGTCTCAGGGTTAATGCTAACCTCAAACTTGGGTAATTAAACCGACGATAGAGGAATCTGTCGCCCCTTGTCGAAAGGCCGTGTGCCAGATGCGGTTTTTCCTCACGAGACACACGAAAGGTGCACAGAGGAGGCTCGGCCCTATTCAGCGACAAAGGATCACTCGCTCTTTCACTATTTCAATCGGCATTCACCGCCTAACACCCGCTTACGACCATACCACGTTGAAAACACGGCATCCCGTCCGATCTGCCAAGTTAAGCAACGTTGGGCTCGGTTAGTACTTGGATCGGAGACGGCTTGGGAATCCCGAGTGTCGTAAGCTTTTTGCCTTATGCCGCTCGCAAAATTGATGATTTCGGACCGACGAAGACCACGAGCAACATGTGTTTCGACAGAATTTCACCACTACAACATGATCTATTTTTCAAAATTTCTCCACCATATAGTGGAAAAACCCCTGTGATTCCGCACCACTGATTCAATGAAATTGAATCAGTGGTTTGGCGCGCGAAAAAAGCGTCACTTTTTTTGGTGTAAAATGTCAAACAAATCACTTGAATTAGCCCCCAAAACACGTAATCGAGCAACAAATCACTCGATTTGAGCGAAAAAACGCTTAGATTAGCAACAAACGGCCCAAACACCCCATTATCTTGGCGTTTCAATGTAATGGTCAAGAAATCGCCGGAAATAGCCCAAAACATGTAATCGGGCAACAATCACTCGATCTGAGCGAAAAACGCCAGATTAGCAACAAACGGCCTAAACACCCCATTATCTTGGCGTTTCAATGTAAATGGTCAAGAAATCGCCGGAGATAGCCACAAAACATTTAATTTAGCAACAAATCACTCGATTTAAACGAAAAAACACTCCGACAGTTGAGGTTTCGATTGCTTAGTGCATCTCCTTACGGAGACGCGGTCCAAAATTTGTCCGATACACTTCGTTAAGGTCTCGGGGTTAATGCTAACCTCAAACTTGGGTAATTAAACCGACGATAGAGGAATCTGTCGCCCCTTGTCGAAAGGCCGTGTGCCAGATGCGGTTTTTTCTCACGAGACACACGAAAGGTGCACAGAGGAGGCTCGGCCCCATTCAGCGACAAAGGATCACTCGCTCTTTCACTATTTCAATCGGCATTCACCGCCTAACACCCGCTTACGACCATACCACGTTGAAAACACGGCATCCCGTCCGATCTGCCAAGTTAAGCAACGTTGGGCTCGGTTAGTACTTGGATCGGAGACGGCTTGGGAATCCCGAGTGTCGTAAGCTTTTTTGCCTTATGCCGCTCGCAAAATTGATGATTTCGGACAGACGAAGACCACGAGCAACATGTGTTTCGACAGAATTTCACCACTACAACATGATCTATTTTTCAAAATTTCTCCACCATATAGTGGAAAAACCCCTGTGATTCTGCACCACTGATTCAATGAAATTGAATCAGTGGTTTGGCGCGCGAAAAAGCGTCACTTTTTTGGTGTAAAATGTCAAACAAATCACTTGAATTAGCCCCAAAACACGTAATCGAGCAACAAATCACTCGATTTGAGCGAAAAAACGCTTAGATTAGCAACAAACGGCCCAAACACCCCATTATCTTGGCGTTTCAATGTAAATGGTCAAGAAAATCGCCGGAAATAGCCCAAAACATGTAATCGGGCAACAAATCACTCGATCTGAGCGAAAAACGCTTAGATTAGCAACAAACGGCCTAAACACCCCATTATCTTGGCGTTTCAATGTAAATGGTCAAGAAATCGCCGGAAATAGCCACAAAACATTTAATTTAGCAACAAATCACTCGATTTAAACGAAAAAACACTTCGACAGTTGAGGTTTCGATTGCTTGGTGCATCTCCTTACGGAGACGCGGTCCAAAATTTGTCCGATACACTTCGTTAAGGTCTCGGGGTTAATGCTAACCTCAAACTTGGGTAATTAAACCGACGATAGAGGAATCTGTCGCCCCTTGTCGAAAGGCCGTGTGCCAGATGCGGTTTTTTCCTCACGAGACACACGAAAGGTGCACAGAGGAGGCTCGGCCCCATTCAGCGACAAAGGATCACTCGCTCTTTCACTATTTCAATCGGCATTCACCGCCTAACACCCGCTTACGACCATACCACGTTGAAAACACGGCATCCCGTCCGATCTGCCAAGTTAAGCAACGTTGGGCTCGGTTAGTACTTGGATCGGAGACGGCTTGGGAATCCCGAGTGTCGTAAGCTTTTTGCCTTATGCCGCTCGCAAAATTGATGATTTCGGACGGACGAAGACCACGAGCAACATGTGTTTCGACAGAATTTCACCACTACAACATGATCTATTTTTCAAAATTTCTCCACCATATAGTGGAAAAACCCCCTGTGATTCCGCACCACTGATTCAATGAAATTGAATCAGTGGTTTGGCGCGCGAAAAAAGCGTCACTTTTTTTGGTGTAAAATGTCAAACAAATCACTTGAATTAGCCCCAAAACACGTAATCGAGCAACAAATCACTCGATTTGAGCGAAAAAACGCTTAGATTAGCAACAAACGGCCCAAACACCCGTTATCTGGCTTTCAATGTAAAATGGTCAAGAAATCGCCGGAAATAGCCCAAAACACAATCGGGCAACAATCACTCGATCTGAGCGAAAAACGCTAGATTAGCAACAACCGCCAAACACCCCATTATCTTGGCGTTTCAATGTAAATGGTCAAGAAATCGCCGGAAATAGCCACAAAACATTTAATTTAGCAACAAATCACTCGATTTAAACGAAAAAGCGCTCCGACAGTTGAGGTTTCGATTGCTTAGTGCATCTCCTTACGGAGACGCGGTCCAAAATTTGTCCGATACACTTCGTTAAGGGCTCGGGGTTAATGCTAACCTCAAACTTGGGTAATTAAACCGAAGATAGAGGAATCTGTCGCCTCTTGTCGAAAGGCCGTGTGCCAGATGCGGTTTTTCCTCACGAGACACACGAAAGGTGCACAGAGGAGGCTCGGCCCCATTCAGCGACAAAGGATCACTCGCTCTTTCACTATTTCAATCGGCTTTCACCGCCTAACGCCCGCTTACGACCATACCACGTTGAAAACACGGCATCCCGTCCGATCTGCCAAGTTAAGCAACGTTGGGCTCGGTTAGTACTTGGATCGGAGACGGCTTGGGAATCCCGAGTGTCGTAAGCTTTTTGCCTTATGCCGCTCGCAAAATTGATGATTTCGGACGGACGAAGACCACGAGCAACATGTGTTTCGACAAAATTTCACCACTACAACATGATCTATTTTTCAAAATTTCTCCACCATATAGTGGAAAAACCCCTGTGATTCCGCACCACTGATTCAATGAAATTGAATCAGTGGTTTGGCGCGCAAAAAGCGTCACTTTTTTTTGGTGTAAAATGTCAAACAAATCACTTGAATTAGCCCCAAAACACGTAATCGAGCAACAAATCACTCGATTTGAGCGAAAAACGCTTAGATTAGCAACAAACGGCCCAAACACCCCGTATCTTGCTTTCAATGTAAATGGTCAAGAAATCGCCGGAAATAGCCACAAAACACGTAATCGGGCAACAAATCACTCGATCTGAGCGAAAAAACGCTTAGATTAGCAACAAACGGCCTAAACACCCCATTATCTTGGCGTTTCAATGTAAATGGTCAAGAAATCGCCGGAGATAGCCACAAAACATTTAATTTAGCAACAAATCACTCGATTTAAACGAAAAAACACTCCGACAGTTGAGGTTTCGATTGCTTAGTGCATCTCCTTACGGAGACGCGGTCCAAAATTTGTCCGATACACTTCGTTAAGGTCTCGGGGTTAATGCTAACCTCAAACTTGGGTAATTAAACCGACGATAGAGGAATCTGTCGCCCCTTGTCGAAAGGCCGTGTGCCAGATGCGGTTTTTCCTCACGAGACACACGAAAGGTGCACAGAGGAGGCTCGGCCCCATTCAGCGACAAAGGATCACTCGCTCTTTCACTATTTCAATCGGCATTCACCGCCTAACACCCGCTTACGACCATACCACGTTGAAAACACGGCATCCCGTCCGATCTGCCAAGTTAAGCAACGTTGGGCTCGGTTAGTACTTGGATCGGAGACGGCTTGGGAATCCCGAGTGTCGTAAGCTTTTTGCCTTATGCCGCTCGCAAAATTGATGATTTCGGACGGACGAAGACCACGAGCAACATGTGTTTCGACAGAATTTCACCACTACAACATGATCTATTTTTCAAAATTTCTCCACCATATAGTGGAAAAACCCCTGTGATTCCGCACCACTGATTCAATGAAATTGAATCAGTGGTTCGGCGCGCGAAAAAACGTCACTTTTTTTGGTGTAAAATGTCAAACAAATCACTTGAATTAGCCCCCAAAACACGTAATCGAGCAACAAATCACTCGATTTGAGCGAAAAAACGCTTAGATTAGCAACAAACGGCCCAAACACCCCATTATCTTGGCGTTTCAATGTAAATGGTCAAGAAATCACTTGAAATTAGCCCCCAAAACACGTAATCGGGCAACAATCACTCGTTGGCGAAAAACGCTTAGATTAGCAACAAACGGCCCAAACACCCCATTATCTTGGCGTTTCAATGTAAATGGTCAAGAAATCGCCGGAGATAGCCACAAAACATTTAATTTAGCAACAAATCACTCGATTTAAACGAAAAACACTCCGACAGTTGAGGTTTCGATTGCTTAGTGCATCTCCTTACGGAGACGCGGTCCAAAATTTGTCCGATACACTTCGTTAAGGTCTCGGGGTTAATGCTAACCTCAAACTTGGGTAATTAAACCGACGATAGAGGAATCTGTCGCCCCTTGTCGAAAGGCCGTGTGCCAGATGCGGTTTTTTTCTCACGAGACACACGAAAGGTGCACAGAGGGAGGCTCGGCCCCATTCAGCGACAAAGGATCACTCGCTCTTTCACTATTTCAATCGGCATTCACCGCCTAACACCCGCTTACGACCATCCCACGTTGAAAACACGGCATCCCGTCCGATCTGCCAAGTTAAGCAACGTTGGGCTCGGTTAGTACTTGGATCGGAGACGGCTTGGGAATCCCGAGTGTCGTAAGCTTTTGCCTTATGCCGCTCGCAAAATTGATGATTTCGGACCGACGAAGACCACGAGCAACATGTGTTTCGACAGAATTTCACCACTACAACATGCTCTATTTTTCAAAATTTCTCCACCATATAGTGGAAAAACCCCTGTGATTCCGCACCACTGATTCAATGAAATTGAATCAGTGGTTTGGCGCGCGAAAAAGCGTCACTTTTTTTTGGTGTAAAATGTCAAACAAATCACTTGAATTAGCCCCAAAACACGTAATCGAGCAACAAATCACTCGATTTGAGCGAAAAAACGCTTAGATTAGCAACAAACGGCCCAAACACCCCATTATCTTGGCGTTTCAATGTAAATGGTCAAGAAATCGCCGGAAATAGCCCCAAAACACGTAATCGAGCAACAAATCACTCGATTTGAGCGAAAAAACGCTTAGATTAGCAACAAACGGCCCAAACACCCCCATTATCTTGGCGTTTCAATGTAAATGGTCAAGAAATCGCCGGAGATAGCCACAAAACATTTAATTTAGCAACAAATCACTCGATTTAAACGAAAAAACACTTCGACAGTTGAGGTTTCGATTGCTTGGTGCATCTCCTTACGGAGACGCGGTCCAAAATTTGTCCGATACACTTCGTTAAGGTCTCGGGGTTAATGCTAACCTCAAACTTGGGTAATTAAACCGACGATAGAGGAATCTGTCGCCCCTTGTCGAAAGGCCGTGTGCCAGATGCGGTTTTTTTCTCACGAGACACACGAAAGGTGCACAGAGGAGGCTCGGCCCTATTCAGCGACAAAGGATCACTCGCTCTTTCACTATTTCAATCGGCATTCACCGCCTAACACCCGCTTACGACCATACCACGTTGAAAACACGGCATCCCGTCCGATCTGCCAAGTTAAGCAACGTTGGGCTCGGTTAGTACTTGGATCGGAGACGGCTTGGGAATCCCGAGTGTCGTAAGCTTTTTGCCTTATGCCGCTCGCAAAATTGATGATTTTGGACCGACGAAGACCACGAGCAACATGTGTTTCGACAGAATTTCACCACTACAACATGATCTATTTTTCAAAATTTCTCCACCATATAGTGGAAAAACCCCTGTGATTCCGCACCACTGATTCAATGAAATTGAATCAGTGGTTTGGCGCGCGAAAAAAGCGTCACTTTTTTTGGTGTAAAATGTCAAACAAATCACTTGAATTAGCCCCAAAACACGTAATCGAGCAACAAATCACTCGATTTGAGCGAAAAAACGCTTAGATTAGCAACAAACGGCCCAAACACCCCATTATCTTGGCGTTTCAATGTAAATGGTCAAGAAATCACTTGAAATTAGCCTCCAAAACACGTAATCGAGCAACAAATCACTCGATTTGAGCGAAAAAACGCTTAGATTAGCAACAAACGGCCCAAACACCCCATTATCTTGGCGTTTCAATGTAAATGGTCAAGAAATCGCCGGAGATAGCCACAAAACATTTAATTTAGCAACAAATCACTCGATTTAAACGAAAAAACACTCCGACAGTTGAGGCTTCGATTGCTTAGTGCATCTCCTTACGGAGACGCGGTCCAAAATTTGTCCGATACACTTCGTTAAGGTCTCGGGGTTAATGCTAACCTCAAACTTGGGTAATTAAACCGACGATAGAGGAATCTGTCGCCCCTTGTCGAAAGGCCGTGTGCCAGATGCGGTTTTTTTCTCACGAGACACACGAAAGGTGCACAGAGGAGGCTCGGCCCTATTCAGCGACAAAGGATCACTCGCTCTTTCACTATTTCAATCGGCATTCACCGCCTAACACCCGCTTACGACCATACCACGTTGAAAACACGGCATCCCGTCCGATCTGCCAAGTTAAGCAACGTTGGGCTCGGTTAGTACTTGGATCGGAGACGGCTTGGGAATCCCGAGTGTCGTAAGCTTTTTGCCTTATGCCGCTCGCAAAATTGATGATTTTGGACAGACGAAGACCACGAGCAACATGTGTTTCGACAGAATTTCACCACTACAACATGATCTATTTTTCAAAATTTCTCCACCATATAGTGGAAAAACCCCTGTGATTCCGCACCACTGATTCAATGAAATTGAATCAGTGGTTTGGCGCGCGAAAAAGCGTCACTTTTTTTTGGTGTAAAATGTCAAACAAATCACTTGAATTAGCCCCAAAACACGTAATCGAGCAACAAATCACTCGATTTGAGCGAAAAAACGCTTAGATTAGCAACAAACGGCCCAAACACCCCGTTATCTTGGCGTTTCAATGTAAATGGTCAAGAAATCGCCGGAAATAGCCACAAAACACGTAATCGGGCAACAATCACTCGATCTGAGCGAAAAAACGCTTAGATTAGCAACAAACCGCCTAAACACCCCATTATCTTGGCGTTTCAATGTAAATGGTCAAGAAATCGCCGGAAATAGCCACAAAACATTTAATTTAGCAACAAATCACTCGATTTAAACGAAAAAACACTCCGACAGTTGAGGCTTCGATTGCTTAGTGCATCTCCTTACGGAGACGCGGTCCAAAATTTGTCCGATACACTTCGTTAAGGTCTCGGGGTTAATGCTAACCTCAAACTTGGGTAATTAAACCGACGATAGAGGAATCTGTCGCCCCTTGTCGAAAGGCCGTGTGCCAGATGCGATTTTTTCTCACGAGACACACGAAAGGTGCACAGAGGAGGCTCGGCCCTATTCAGCGACAAAGGATCACTCGCTCTTTCACTATTTCAATCGGCATTCACCGCCTAACACCCGCTTACGACCATACCACGTTGAAAACACGGCATCCCGTCCGATCTGCCAAGTTAAGCAACGTTGGGCTCGGTTAGTACTTGGATCGGAGACGGCTTGGGAATCCCGAGTGTCGTAAGCTTTTTGCCTTATGCCGCTCGCAAAATTGATGATTTTGGACAGACGAAGACCACGAGCAACATGTGTTTCGACAGAATTTCACCACTACAACATGATCTATTTTTCAAAATTTCTCCACCATATAGTGGAAAAACCCCTGTGATTCCGCACCACTGATTCAATGAAATTGAATCAGTGGTTTAGCGCGCGAAAAAGCGTCACTTTTTTTGGTGTAAAATGTCAAACAAATCACTTGAATTAGCCCCAAAACACGTAATCGAGCAACAAATCACTCGATTTGAGCGAAAAAACGCTTAGATTAGCAACAAACGGCCTAAACACCCCGTTATCTTGGCGTTTCAATGTAAATGGTCAAGAAATCGCCGGAAATAGCCACAAAACACGTAATCGGGCAACAAATCACTCGATCTGAGCGAAAAAACGCTTAGATTAGCAACAAACGGCCTAAACACCCCATTATCTTGGCGTTTCAATGTAAATGGTCAAGAAATCGCCGGAAATAGCCACAAAACATTTAATTTAGCAACAAATCACTCGATTTAAACGAAAAAACACTCAGACAGTTGAGGCTTCGATTGCTTAGTGCATCTCCTTACGGAGACGCGGTCCAAAATTTGTCCGATACACTTCGTTAAGGTCTCGGGGTTAATGCTAACCTCAAACTTGGGTAATTAAACCGACGATAGAGGAATCTGTCGCCCCTTGTCGAAAGGCCGTGTGCCAGATGCGATTTTTTCTCACGAGACACACGAAAGGTGCACAGAGGAGGCTCGGCCCTATTCAGCGACAAAGGATCACTCGCTCTTTCACTATTTCAATCGGCATTCACCGCCTAACACCCGCTTACGACCATACCACGTTGAAAACACGGCATCCCGTCCGATCTGCCAAGTTAAGCAACGTTGGGCTCGGTTAGTACTTGGATCGGAGACGGCTTGGGAATCCCGAGTGTCGTAAGCTTTTTTGCCTTATGCCGCTCGCAAAATTGATGATTTTGGACAGACGAAGACCACGAGCAACATGTGTTTCGACAGAATTTCACCACTACAACATGATCTATTTTTCAAAATTTCCTCCACCATATAGTGGAAAAACCCCTGTGATTCCGCACCACTGATTCAATGAAATTGAATCAGTGGTTTGGCGCGCGAAAAAAGCGTCACTTTTTTTGGTGTAAAATGTCAAACAAATCACTTGAATTAGCCCCAAAACACGTAATCGAGCAACAAATCACTCGATTTGAGCGAAAAAACGCTTAGATTAGCAACAAACGGCCCAAACACCCCATTATCTTGGCGTTTCAATGTAAATGGTCAAGAAATCGCCGGAAATAGCCACAAAACACGTAATCGGGCAACAAATCACTCGATCTGAGCGAAAAAACGCTTAGATTAGCAACAAACCGCCTAAACACCCCGTTATCTTGGCGTTTCAATGTAAATGGTCAAGAAATCGCCGGAAATAGCCACAAAACATTTAATTTAGCAACAAATCACTCGATTTAAACGAAAAAACACTCAGACAGTTGAGGCTTCGATTGCTTAGTGCATCTCCTTACGGAGACGCGGTCCAAAATTTGTCCGATACACTTCGTTAAGGTCTCGGGGTTAATGCTAACCTCAAACTTGGGTAATTAAACCGACGATAGAGGAATCTGTCGCCCCTTGTCGAAAGGCCGTGTGCCAGATGCGATTTTTTTCTCACGAGACACACGAAAGGTGCACAGAGGAGGCTCGGCCCTATTCAGCGACAAAGGATCACTCGCTCTTTCACTATTTCAATCGGCATTCACCGCCTAACACCCGCTTACGACCATACCACGTTGAAAACACGGCATCCCGTCCGATCTGCCAAGTTAAGCAACGTTGGGCTCGGTTAGTACTTGGATCGGAGACGGCTTGGGAATCCCGAGTGTCGTAAGCTTTTTGCCTTATGCCGCTCGCAAAATTGATGATTTTGGACAGACGAAGACCACGAGCAACATGTGTTTCGACAGAATTTCACCACTACAACATGATCTATTTTTCAAAATTTCTCCACCATATAGTGGAAAAACCCCTGTGATTCCGCACCACTGATTCAATGAAATTGAATCAGTGGTTTGGCGCGCGAAAAAAGCGTCACCTTTTTTGGTGTAAAATGTCAAACAAATCACTTGAATTAGCCCCAAAACACGTAATCGAGCAACAAATCACTCGATTTGAGCGAAAAAACGCTTAGATTAGCAACAAACGGCCTAAACACCCCGTTATCTTGGCGTTTCAATGTAAATGGTCAAGAAATCGCCGGAAATAGCCACAAAACATGTAATCGGGCAACAAATCACTCGATCTGAGCGAAAAAACGCTTAGATTAGCAACAAACCGCCTAAACACCCCATTATCTTGGCGTTTCAATGTAAATGGTCAAGAAATCGCCGGAAATAGCCACAAAACATTTAATTTAGCAACAAATCACTCGATCTGAGCGAAAAAACACTCAGACAGTTGAGGCTTCGATTGCTTAGTGCATCTCCTTACGGAGACGCGGTCCAAAATTTGTCCGATACACTTCGTTAAGGTCTCGGGGTTAATGCTAACCTCAAACTTGGGTAATTAAACCGACGATAGAGGAATCTGTCGCCCCTTGTCGAAAGGCCGTGTGCCAGATGCGATTTTTTTCTCACGAGACACACGAAAGGTGCACAGAGGAGGCTCGGCCCTATTCAGCGACAAAGGATCACTCGCTCTTTCACTATTTCAATCGGCATTCACCGCCTAACACCCGCTTACGACCATACCACGTTGAAAACACGGCATCCCGTCCGATCTGCCAAGTTAAGCAACGTTGGGCTCGGTTAGTACTTGGATCGGAGACGGCTTGGGAATCCCGAGTGTCGTAAGCTTTTTGCCTTATGCCGCTCGCAAAATTGATGATTTTGGACAGACGAAGACCACGAGCAACATGTGTTTCGACAGAATTTCACCACTACAACATGATCTATTTTTCAAAATTTCTCCACCATATAGTGGAAAAACCCCTGTGATTCCGCACCACTGATTCAATGAAATTGAATCAGTGGTTTAGCGCGCGAAAAAGCGTCACTTTTTTTGGTGTAAAATGTCAAACAAATCACTTGAATTAGCCCCCAAAACACGTAATCGAGCAACAAATCACTCGATTTGAGCGAAAAAAGCTTAGATTAGCAACAAACGGCCTAAACACCCCGTTATCTTGGCGTTTCAATGTAAATGGTCAAGAAATCGCCGGAAATAGCCACAAAACACGTAATCGGGCAACAAATCACTCGATCTGAGCGGAAAACGCTTAGATTAGCAACAAACCGCCCAAACACCCCATTATCTTGGCGTTTCAATGTAAATGGTCAAGAAATCGCCGGAAATAGCCACAAAACATTTAATTTAGCAACAAATCACTCGATTTGAGACGAAAAAACACTCAGACAGTTGAGGCTTCGATTGCTTAGTGCATCTCCTTACGGAGACGCGGTCCAAAATTTGTCCGATACACTTCGTTAAGGTCTCGGGGTTAATGCTAACCTCAAACTTGGGTAATTAAACCGACGATAGAGGAATCTGTCGCCCCTTGTCGAAAGGCCGTGTGCCAGATGCGATTTTTTCTCACGAGACACACGAAAGGTGCACAGAGGAGGCTCGGCCCTATTCAGCGACAAAGGATCACTCCGCTCTTTCACTATTTCAATCGGCATTCACCGCCTAACACCCGCTTACGACCATACCACGTTGAAAACACGGCATCCCGTCCGATCTGCCAAGTTAAGCAACGTTGGGCTCGGTTAGTACTTGGATCGGAGACGGCTTGGGAATCCCGAGTGTCGTAAGCTTTTTGCCTTATGCCGCTCGCAAAATTGATGATTTCGGACAGACGAAGACCACGAGCAACATGTGTTTCGACAGAATTTCACCACTACAACATGATCTATTTTTCAAAATTTCTCCACCATATAGTGGAAAAACCCCTGTGATTCCGCACCACTGATTCAATGAAATTGAATCAGTGGTTTGGCGCGCGAAAAAGCGTCACTTTTTTTGGTGTAAAAATGTCAAACAAATCACTTGAATTAGCCCCAAAACACGTAATCGAGCAACAAATCACTCGATTTGAGCGAAAAACGCTTAGATTAGCAACAAACGGCCTAAACACCCCGTTATCTTGGCGTTTC
>CAUEEP010000497.1:0-39886 GCA_958450365.1 Mesorhabditis belari | reverse complement strand
TTAATACCTACTTGATACCTATTTGGTAACGATTTGATAGCTACTTGATAGCTACTTGATACCTATTTGATAGCTACTTGATAGCTACTTGATAGCTACTTGATAGCTACTTGATAGCTACTTGATAGCTACTTGATAGCTACTTGATAGCTACTTGATAGCTACTTGATAGCTACTTGATAGCTACTTGATACCTACTTGATAGCTACTTGATACCTACTTGATACCTATTTGATACCTATTTGATACCTACTTGATAACTATTTGATACCTACTTGATAACTATTTCATACCTATTTGATAACTATTTCATACCTATTTGATACCTATTTGATACCTATTTGGCAACTATTTAGCAGCTATTTAATACCTATTTAATACCTCTGTACGAGGGTTGATCAGTACTATTACAATACTATTACAATACTATTACAATACTATTACAGTACTATTACAGCACTATTACAGTATTTACGGTACTACGATTTACAATAATACCTCTTTGATACCTATTTACCGTCTTAACCGATTACCGTAAATTTCTCTTTTACAAAATGAACCAAAAGCTGCAAAAAAGTTTGCAAAAAAAAAAAAAAAAAACTAAACTGGATTAAACACTGGGCTAAATTGATTAAATTAAATTGAATTGTGGATTAAATGAATTGGATGTGATGAATGGATGAATTCGGGAAGAGAAATAGAAATTTACTTATGAAATAGACCATAAAATGAAGACATTTTATCGTCTATTTCATCTATTTCATCTATTCGTTTACGGAAATTGATTGAAAAATTGATTTTCAGTTTTTCAGAAAAGTCAAAAAGTCAAAAAGTCAAAAAGTCAAAAAAATTCGACAAAAAAAAACTTGCCCCATGTCGCTCGACAAAACGCGTCTTTCGCCGATAAATCTTGGCATTTACAAGCAAAAGCGATGCTCAAAAAGGCACAAAAAACCAATAGAAACTTCATGATTTCACTGAAAAATTCAATAAAAATTGAAAAATTGAAATTTTGATTGAAAAATGAAGGATTTGAAACGAAGGATTTGAAACGAAAAAAAGTCTTCTTGACCTGTGAGTCTAAAGGTTAGACTTGCAAGTCTTGTTGATCAAAGAATAACGAGAAAAAGCAGCAAATCGATCAACCAACAATCAAGTCTTCTTGACTTGAAAGTTTTTTTTTTTTAATAATAATACTTTATTCAAACGATAAAGTGAAAGAAATGATAGAGAAATGCACAGTGATATTAGCTATCTATCTATCTATCTATCTATCTATCCATCTTGCTTTTGGATAATCTTACTATTCTCTATCTATCTATCTATCTATCTATCTATCTTCCTGCTTTTAGATAATCTTACTATTCATCATAAAGCTATCAATTGCTTTAGATTCAGTAAAATAACAAATTTGTATAATTTTCTCTTTTATTTTACTTTCAGCTTTCTTGCAAAAAGTTTTCTTTTCATTTTTTTCGTTTTATTCGTTTTATTCATTTAATAATAATAATAATACTTTATTCAAACGATAAAGTGAAAGAAATGATAGAGAAATGCACAGTGATACTTAATCATACAATACATACTGAAATCAATAAGCCAATTACTTACGGCAAAGAGCCACTAGATCTAAAGCATCGATACGTTTCTTGAATATGAAAAGCGACTGAATTTCTCGTATGTCGTTTGGGAGCAAGTTCCATAATCTAGCGGCTCTAACGGGAAATGAATTTGATAAAGAGGCATTGGAAGCAAAGGGAATTTGCAAAAGGAATGAGCCACTTCTGGGCCCTGACCGCGGTTTAAATTTGAAAAAGTCTATAAACAAAGGGCTAATCTGTTTACAACGGAGGATTTTGAAAGTTTCGACTAAATCAATGACAAAGCGACGATGCTGTAAAGTTTTTAGTTCAAAAAAAGCAAGTCTCTCCTTTTTCTAAAAATTTTCAAATTTCGAGATTTTAGGGTAAAACTGAGATTTTTCTTTAGAATTTTTATAAAAATTAAATTTATTTATTAGATTTTTAAGTCAATTGAGCCATTTTTTTTTGCGGCAATCCATCATTTTTGTAAAAAAATCATAAAAGAAAAGAAAAAAAAAAAGCGGAAAGAGGCGAAAAAAGATGGGGAAAACGGAGGTGATCGATTGATTGCACAAAAAAAACCTTTTTTTTCTCTCTCAAGGTTAATCAGAAAATATCAGAAAATATAGAGAAAAGAAATAAAAATTTGAAAAAGATAATCCGAAAAAGATTTCAGATCCCCAACGGCTACGAGGTCGTAATCGGGAAATTTTTAAGAATCAACAGTCGCTAAGTGCACAAGAAAAGCACAGAAAAGCAGAAAAGTCATCTGTTTTCGATAAATATGATTCTCAGGTACAATTGAAGTACAAATTTGTCATCCTTTCTAGTCAGTCAGTCAACAAAAGTCGGATTTTCGAGCGGTTGATTGAGTTCGGGAAATAGGAATTACACCTGAAAATTGACAAAACAAAAAGAAGAGGAAAGAGAAGAGAAAAAAAGAAGAGAAAAAAGAAGTGACTCATCGCGAAAATTCGGTGATTGATCCGGTTTTTTTTTTTAAAAAGATTAATGAGTTTTATAGATTATCTTTTATACATAGTAAAGATTCTAATAGAAGAGTCTATTTCTAGAAGCCTAGAAGCCTAGAAGCCAAGCCTAGAAGCCTAGAAGCCAAGCCTAGAAGCCTAGAAGCCAAGCCTAGAAGCCTAGAAGCCAAGCCTAGAAGCCTAGAAGCCAAGCCTAGAAGCCTAGAAGCCAAGCCTAGAAGCCAAGCCTAGAAGCCTAGAAGCCAAGCCTAGAAGCCTAGAAGCCTAGAAGCCAAGCCTAGAAGCCTAGAAGCCAAGCCTAGAAGCCTAGAAGCCAAGCCTAGAAGCCTAGAAGCCAAGCCTAGAAGCCTAGAAGCCAAGCCTGTAGAAGCCAAGCCTAGAAGCCAAGCCTAGAAGCCTAGAAGCCAAGCCTAGAAGCCTAGAAGCCTAGAAGCCAAGCCTAGAAGCCTAGAAGCCTAGAAGAGCCTATTTAGCCATTCTAAATTTTTTTAGCAACAATATGATGTTTCTAATCGAAGAGCTGGCTCTTTATATTTGGGTTACTGAGTTTTGTAACGGTCCAGAAAATGTGCTTTGCTTTCGTTGTTTCCATTCAACTCCGCAAACGATCTAACAATCACCTTTGGCTTTCACTGTGGTCCGGCTATGCGAAATTCCGGATTCTCCACTCGGCTTTCAAATGGAAATTCAAATGTTTTTTTTCTTATTTCAAAGAGAAAAACAAAATTTATCGCGTAAAACAATAATTTCAATTAATCTAAAAAAAGCAAATGATTTGAAAAATGAAAAAGAAACGACAACGCGGTGCTCCCATCGACTACCTCCAAATGATTGGAGTGACGTCAATTGACGTCAATTGGAAATGCGACGTCGCACAGAAAGGACGGAAAGGGGGTAGGCTAGTTTCCGCAACTCACCATAACTTTCTTCTAAGTGGACCAATCTTTATGATTTGTGGTCTCATTTTGTAGATCTCAATAAGTGCAACAAAATGAAATCAAAATCATAAAGATTGGCCCACTTAGAAGAAAGTTATGGTGAGTTGCGCAAACGACCCAGTTGCGCAAATGACCCTGTTGCGCAAAAAAAGTTGCGGAAACTAGCCTACCCCACGGAAAGCACACATCTCTCATTTTTCGTCTCGACTCGGCTTTCAAATAGAAATTGTTTTTTTTTTCTTATTTCAAAGAGAAAAACAAAATTTATCACGTAAAACAATAATTTAAATTAATCTGAAAAAAAAAAGACTCAAAAAAAAAGATGCAAAAAAATGATTAAAAAAAACAAATGATTTGAAAAATGAAAAAGAAACGACAACGCGGCGCTCCCATCGACTGCCTCCAAATGGCGGTGACGTCAATTGGGGATGCGACGTCGCGCAGAAAATTAAATTAGATTTAAAATTAGCGACAGAAATTCAAATGAAATCAGTTTTTAATCATCGAAATCAGTTTTTCTAATTTTAATCGCACTCGATCGACTCCAGCGTTTCCGTGAAGTTAACTGGGTACTAAAAAAAAAAAGTTAACTGGGTACTTTCTCAAAAATTTCAATTTTAACTTAAAATCTGATTTAAATCGATCTAAAATGTCGAAATTTGTCTAAATTTAGCGATTTTATTGAAAAATTTTCTTTTTTTCAAACCTTTTCCCATTTCAATTCGACATTTTTCGGTTTTGGAACGATCTAAAATCAAAAAAATCAAATGCAAATTTCGATTTTCTTCAAAAACCTGATCGCAAATCTCCATTGTCAACGTGCCATTGCTTTCTTTACCTGAAAAGGATTCAATTTTTGAAAAAGCAAAAAATTTCTAGCCGCACCCGGAGTCGAACCAGGGATCACTCTCACGAGAGACTAGGCAGCTATCCACTTGACCAGGACAAAAGTTGTGAATTTTGTAAAAGTTAGTTATCAGAAAGTTGCCGTGAGTTCCAGGATTTACAATGGGATTTCAAAAATCGCCAACCGGATAGCAGAAATTCGTTATCGCCGCCCAACTCGAGCATCACCCCACAAAAGGAGTCAAATGGAGCGGTGCGGATTTCTGGGGAAAGCTCTCGGGTGGCATTCGATGGATACTAAGGTTTTCGATTAAGATTTTGATATTTTAATGTTTTTAGGAACCTTGAACACTTCCAAATGAGTGACGGTGTATTGGCGGATGTGCTTTTCGATGAGCAGCTCGGTCGAGTTGACGTAAACGCGGGAAACTGGAGAAAGAGAGATTTGATAAGCAGAAAAGGGCATAGGCCCAGGCCTTTAATTCAATAATTCAATTTTTGAAAAAAACAAAAGTCTCTGGTCGCACCCGGGGTCGAACCAGGGATCACTCTCACGAGAGACTAGGCAGCTATCCACTTGACCAGGACAAAAGTTGTGAATTTTGTAAAAGTTAGTTATGAGAAAGTTGCCGTGAGTTCCAGGATTTACAATAGGATTTGAAAATGGTCTGGTTTTTTAGGGTTAAATCAGAGAATTGAGCCAGCTATGAACTAGAGATGGCTCAATCCTTTATTTGATGAAATTTTGATTCATATTTGATGAAATTAGGTTAAGCTAATGTGAAATGTGTTTGAAATGTGTTCTAGTGAGAGTTTGTAAAATGTTTTTGGAAGAAAATCGACTGCTTTTGATGCTTTACCCCAATCGGCTTGACAAAACGTGGCGTTGACGGGCGATGGAGCGCAAAGACAAACGGAAATCGAGGGAATAATTGCGAAAATGATCAACAAATAACAAAAGAACATGTTTTTAGGAACAATTTTAAGCAATTTAAGCAATTTATTCGTTTTTCAGCACAAAATTCTTTCAATTTATTTGAAATTTTCGCTTTTCGGCTGAATTTGAGAGAAAAATGACAGAAATTGATAAACAAAAAAGTTGGCGAATGGCGTTTTTCGAATTTCGTTATTTCGTAAAAAATCGCTGAATAGAAATACAAGAAAATGGGGATTTGTAAAGTAAAGCTCTCAGTGCACCAGGTGATTTGTGTTTACAAAAAGACATTAGCTAATAAAGAAAGATGATGAAATGATGGTGGTGAAATGAAATGAGAAACTAGACAATTCTAGACCAAACTAGATTGAAAATTTGATTCTAATTCCGAATTTGCTATCCGTTTTTGTGTTTTGAATCGAAGAGGAATCTGGTAAACATGTTTTTCCTTTTAGGAACATGAAAACAATTGATGAAATGAGGCTGGACACAGTGGAAGGCTGGACACAGTGGAAGGCTGGACACAGTGGAAGGCTGGACACAGTGGAAGGCTGGACACAGTGGAAGGCTGGACACAGTGGAAGGCTGGACACAGTGGAAGGCTGGACACAGTGGAAGGCTGGACACAGTGGAAGGCTGGACACAGTGGAAGGCTGGGCACAGTGGAAGGCTGGGCACAGTGGAAGGCTGGGCACAGTGGAAGGCTGGGCACAGTGGAAGGCTGGGCACAGTGGAAGGCTGGGCACAGTGGAAGGCTGGGCACAGTGGAAGGCTGGGCACAGTGGAAGGCTGGGCACAGTGGAAGGCTGGGCACAGTGGAAGGCTGGGCACAGTGGAAGGCTGGGCACAGTGGAAGGCTGGGCACAGTGGAAGGCTGGGCACAGTGGAAGGCTGGGCACAGTGGAAGGCTGGGCACAGTGGAAGGCTGGGCACAGTGGAAGGCTGGGCACAGTGGAAGGCTGGGCACAGTGGAAGGCTGGGCACAGTGGAAGGCTGGGCACAGTGGAAGGCTGGGCACAGTGGAAGGCTGGGCACAGTGGAAGGCTGGGCACAGTGGAAGGCTGGGCACAGTGGAAGGCTGGGCACAGTTTCTGTTTTCTTTTTTTCTAATTCTCATAAATTTTTCAAAAGAGAATTTCAAAAAAGGAAAAGAAAAAAGGAATTGTGGGCAAAAAGGAATTCTTTTCCTTTAAAAGGAAAAGAATTAGATAGAAAACAAGTTTTCCTATCGATTTTCCCCTTATCAATTCGGTTCTTTTTTTCAAAAAAAAAGAATGCTAGAAAAGAGAGAGCTTTTGGGTAAAAATCATTTCCCATCTTTATTTCAGTTATTTAACCACTGTGTACGCCAGAATTGCTAAATAAATCGAGAATTTCGGACGAATATTGGAGATTTTTGTTGAAAAATGATTGTGAACGAAATCGATGCGTGGATTGAGGAGAACAAGAAGGATTTCGTGGCGCCAGTTTGCAACAAGTGCATGTGAGTTTAAAGTATTATTAGAGATTATAAAAGCTTATAAGAAAAGCGAGAAAGAGAAAGAGAAAAGAGAAAGAAAAGAGAAAAAAAAGAAAAGTTTAATAAGTGCTAAAGTTGTTTTGAAAAATGAAAAAATCGTTTTTTTAAACACCTCGCAGACTTGGGCTAAAAGTATCAAGTTATTGTAGTTAGTAATTGTACAATAACTGTACAATAACTGTACAGTAATCTAGTTGGCACATTAGTAAAGTCCAGTACATTGCCCACTTCTTTGCAGTTCAGCACCATTTTTTCTTGCTTTTTCTAGGGTAGTCGACAGTGCTGATCACGAAAATCACATCTTTAAGTCAGATTTATGAATAAAAACGCGAGTTTTCGATTTTTGAAAAAGTCTAATGCTAAAAAAAAACTTCTTTCGTCCAGCTTTTAATACAAATTTAAAAGCAGAGCCTCGCCAGGATGCCAAGCCACGCCCCCTCACTTCAAAATCTGGGGGTGGGACAAATGCGACAAATTTAATACAAATTTAAAAGCAGAGCCTCGCCAGGATGCCAAGCCACGCCCCCTCACATCAAGATCTGGGGGTGGGACAAATGCGACCTTTCTTTTGCTGGAAAAGGTCGTAGAGCTTCAAAAATATTTAAATCTAAGGGAATCGTATGCGTAGATTCCGAATTTCGACAAATCACACCTCGCTGACACGTCAAATTTGAGCTAAAAGGCAAAAACTACGCAATTTAACGCTTTTCCGCAGTTTTTGCCTTTTAGCTCAAATTTAACGTGTCAGCGAGGTCTGATTTGTCGAAATTCGGAATCTACGCATACGATTCCCTTATATAGAAACATTTTCGAAGCTCTACGACCTTTCCCCGACGATGACTAAGGCCTTTTCCAGCAAAAAAAAAGGTGCGCAAATGTCCAGGTGCGCAGCAAAAAAGGTCGCATTTGTCCCATCCCCAATTTCTTTAAATTGAAAAATTTGTTTGAATTCTTTCAGGTTCGCGAATCAATTGAAAGTTTTCTTTGTCGGTGGGCCGAATCAACGTTTAGACTATCATTTAGAAGAGGGTGAAGAGGTTTTCTATCAAGTGAGCTTATTTCAAAGATTATTTTAAAGATTATTTTAAAGATTAGTATACTAGAGTGCTTGTGTTTCGAGTAAATTTTTGAGATCACAAAGCCAATGAGGCAAAGCCAATGAGGCAAAGCCAATGAGGCAAAGCCAATGAGGCAAAGCCAATGAGGCAAAGCCAATGAGGCAAAGCCAATGAGGCAATGCCAATGAGGCAATGCCAATGAGGCAATGCCAATGAGGCAATGCCAATGAGGCAATGCCAATAAGGCTTTTCTTTAAGAAAAGCGTTAACTAGGAAAAGAAGTACCTTATTTTCTCTAATGCACCCTGAGCGCCGCCTAAATTCCTCGATATCTCAAGAACCGCTTATCAGGATCTATTGATGTGGGGTTGGGAAATGTAGCTGGCGATGAGATCTAGTGGAGGATTTGAGTGTTGAGCTTCTGTAAAAGCTTGAAAACTGTAAAATAGTCACCAACTCGACTCGCCGGGAAAATACGGAGAAAATAGAGAAAAATAGAGAAAATACGATAAACAGAATATTAAGTTTTAGCGTAAAGGCGGAATGACATTGAAAGTGGTGGAGCATGGGAAAAGGAAAGATCTTGTAATAAATGAAGGTAAACAAAATAAAGATTTGAATTTTTTCTATAATTCCAGGTGAAATCTTCCTACTACCTTCTAGAGTCGAACATTCACCACAAAGATTTGAAGGAACGATTGGATTTGTGGTTGAGAGAACGAGAAGAAACACTGAATTTGAAGCTATCAGGTGAGTCTTTAAAGTCAGTCATCATAACCTTATCGAAGCTATTGCTGTACTCTTAATAAAGGAAATCTGGTGGCCAGCTTTAAGCAAGTAAGTTTCCATTAATAGCTAAACTTTAAGAAACGTGATTAAAGTACCGGAATCTGGAACAAGGATCGCTATTTAGCCTTCGCTATTTAGCCTTCGCTATTTAGCCTTCGCTATTTAGCCTTCGCTATTTAGCCTTCGCTATTTAGCCTTCGCTATTTAGCCTTCGCTATTTAGCCTTCGCTATTTAGCCTTCGCTATTTAGCCTTCGCTATTTAGCCTTCGCCATTTAGCCTTCGCCATTTAGCCTTCGCCATTTAGCCTTCGCCATTTAGCCTTCGCCATTTTCCTCTAAAGCTTCTAAAAATCTATTATCAAAAACGTAAACTTTCAAAAACAAAAAACTGGACCGGGGATCGAACCAGAACCTTGCGACTAAGAGTCCTCTTTGTTATCCACTAGGCCAAGAGCCCCTTTTCTGAGGGCGAGAAAGAAGCCTTTTAAAGCATTTAAAGCAAAAAAGTGATTCGGTCTCTTTTTAGATATTTTGTTGACGAAACGACAGAAAGACTTTTCGAACGATGGATTCATTTAACGGATGTTGTTAAAGATTTACCGCCAGTGATTAAAGAATTTAAGGAGTCCGACGAGTGTCAGGTTTCCGATTAAATCAATCACTTATTTCTCTTTCCCTTTCAGACAGGTCAACCCGGAGCGAATTCTTTCAGAATCAATGCACCATTTGAGCCACGATCCACTGATTTAGGATCACCGATTAAACTTGAACAATTCTTGAAAGAAAATGAGGAGAAGTTGAGGTAGAAAGATGTAGAAAGATGTAGAGAGATGTAGAAAGATTGATATAGAAAGATTGATATAGAAAGATTGATAAAGATTTATATCAATCTTTATCAAGCTATAGCTATAGAAAGATTGATTTCTTTCAAAGTTAACACTTAGATTTTACGATCAATTTCTCTATTAGCATTTAAAATTAGGCTTTAAACAAAAAAAAAAAAAATGAAATAAAACATTTCTTTTTAAGAAAAGAACCCGTTCAACTTTATGGAAAGCCAAAATTCAAAACGGAAGTGATCATTTTTGGTGCAAATGGGGTACACGAATGGATGACAAAGGAAAAAGATGAAGTGTTGCTGTGGCTAAAGGTTCAGAGAATTGAAAGGACGGAATTTAAGCCAGAGAAGCCAGAGAATGAGCGATGAACTCGACTTTTATGAGAAGAAATCTTTCTTTTTAAATCTAATGCCTTTTTAGGATGGGTTTATGCGATTAAAATGGAAAGATGAATGGAAAGAAATCGATGGAAATGCGATGATTCGCGTGGATCCTGGGGAAACGTGAGTCACTTTTTTCGTTCTAATACCCATTCTAATACTTTCCTAAATGGTAAAAGAATACGTAAAACTACTTTAATCCTTACTTAGTTTTAGTCGATTCAAGCCTGTGAATCAAATGAGAGTCAAAGCTAAGAATGAAAGGCTTAGGTTTAGACTTAGGTCAATCGGGTTGTGGTGATCAAATGACATTGCCATGACGTAGAATTTCACTGATTCATTGACGTAGAATTTCTTGCTGATTCCAAATCTGCTTTCCGTTTTTCCAAAGAAGCTTGAGCTTGTCGCTTGAGCTAGCTTGTCACTTGAGCTAGCTTGTCGCTTTAGCTAGCTTCTCGCTTGAGCTAGCTTGTCGCTTGAGCTAGCTTGTCGCTTGAGCTAGCTTGTCGCTTTAGCTAGCTTGTCGCTTTAGCTAGCTTGTCGCTTGAGCTAGCTTGTCGCTTGAGCTAGCTTGTCGCTTGAGCTAGCTTGTCGCTTTAGCTAGCTTGTCGCTTCAGCTAGCTTGTCGCTTGAGCTAGCTTGTCGCTTGAGCTAGCTTGTCGCTTTAGCTAGCTTGTCGCTTTAGCTAGCTTGTCGCTTGAGCTTCTCCGGTCGAATCACTCCACATACCATCGTACCAGGTTTACCAGCTTTGATTCCAGATAAAATAGCTTTTGCTCTGTCAAACACATCTCTCAAAAAGAACGATTTGAGCTTGAGCTTGTCGCTTGAGCGTCTCCGGTCGAGTCACTCCACCAAGTTTACAGCTTTGGGTCCAGATAAAATAGCTTTCGCTCTGTCGAACCATTTCCTGTCGCTCGAGCTCCTCAAATCAAATGACTGAATAATCAGCTCCCCTTCGCGGAAATGGTGCTTAGTGTTACTGGTTTTTAGAATGTAAACATTCAATGTATGAATGTAAAACGAAATTTTTTGCGTCCCGGAAATTCAGTCCTCTCCAGAAGCAATTAATTTTAACGAAAAAAGGGAAAGCACATTCCGAGCGTGAGATTCTGCGTCGAATGATCTGTTATCCCTGTCTCATTTGATCACTAAATTCGATAAGTTGAAAAAACGCAACACTAGCTGGCTTCTATTGATCTTTTAGAAAATTCGAAGATTCTAATAACTTCAAAAATTCCCTTAAAAAAGAAAGGAAACGGATTTTTTGTAAAGCATTACAATCATTTTCTCGAAAGCTTACAATCATTTTCAGGATTTCCTTTCAAATCGTCACCGGCCATCTCATTCTAATCTCAATGCCAACATATTCATAGTTATCTAGCCATCTAGCCATCTAGCTATCTAGCCATCTAGCTATCTAGCTATGTAGCCATCTAGCCATCTAGCTATCTACCCATCTAGCCATCTAGCCATCTAGCTATCTAGCTATCTAGCCATCTAGCCATCTAGCCATCTAGCTATCTAGCCATCTAGCTATCTAGCTATCTAGCCATCTAGCCATCTAGCCATCTAGCTATCTAGCCATCTAGCTATCTAGCTATCTAGCCATCTAGCCATCTAACTATCTAGCTATCTAGCTATCTAGCTATCGATTTTTTGTAAAGCTTACAATCATTTTCAGGATTTCCTTTCAAATCGTCACCGGCCATCTCATTCTAATCTCAATGCCAACATATTCATAAAAATTTGAATATAAACTTGAAATAAATCTTTATTATTAATTAAATCTTTATTATTAATTAATTTTTAAAAATTATGGATATCATACATTGCTTGAAGCTATTTAAAAAATTATATAAAGTCAAACAAAAAAAAATTTTTTTTTTTAATCTTTTGGTGAGTTGTTGTTGATCGATTGTCATCTAAATTGGTGATTGATTGGTTTAAATTGGTCATTAAACCAATTCATTGAACTAATTCATTGAACTGATTCATTTACAATCGTCTAATTAGATATTTAGATTAGGGTAACAGGTACAGGCTGCCTTTAAAATCATTGAAACCAAAACCTCGTTTCCTTTTTTGATTAACTTTTCGATTTTTTTGTTTCTTATAGAAAAAAGGCGTAAAATGCAAATTATTATTAAATAATATTAAATAATATTAAATAAACAATTGCATATTGAGATATTTTCAAGAAAAAAGTGCTGCTTTACTGCTTTTAAGCACACAAAACAAAAGGCTTTCAATGAGGCAACCTCAAAAAACGATGAGGAAACTGTTTCAAAAGTTATGTGAACGAAATTACCTGGATTTTATTAGCTATAATGCTATTAGCTAAATGAATTCAGCTAGATTGCTCACTCTGGAATACTCAAAAAGCAAAAAGCAAAAAGCAAAAGAAAAACCTCCTCAAAAACCACATTCAAACATTGACTTCAATAAGAAAATCACTTTAGAAAGCTTTAAGCTACGTATCTTTCTTTATCTAGCTGTCTAGCTATCTAGCTGTCTAGTTATCTAGCTATCTAGTTATCTAGTTATCTAGCTGTCTAGCTGTCTAGCTGTCTAGTTATCTAGTTATCTAGCTGTCTAGCTATCTAGCTATCTAGTTATCTAGCTGTCTAGCTATCTAGCTATCTAACTATCTAGCCATCTAGCCATCTAGCCATCTAGCCATCTAGCCATCTAGCTATCCAGCTATCTATCTATCTATCTATCTAGCTATCTACCTATCTTCCCTTTCCAGCTTCAATCACTTCTCAATGAGTTTTAAGGAATCCTTTAGAATTCGAATTGATAAGTTACCGTAATCTAATAAGTATTTCGGTTTTTCTTGCTTTAAGACAAAATATTCAATCACTTACTGTAGTTTTGATGGGTTTTTTTTGGGTTTAATGGGTTATGGTAGGCGAGTTTACTGTAGCTGTAGTGATTCCCTGACGTTGCGCGTTTCGAATCCATCCCCAGAGATCTACCTAAACGATGCTTTAAGCCGGAAAGGAGTGGTTTAAAAAATTTTAAAAACCTTCTGTCAAAAAGAAAACAAATTGTGACAGATTTTAGCCCTTTTAAGCAAAAAGTACACACGCGAACCTGATTCTTCGGTGCTCTTTGGGCTGTGAGAGGTGGCAGAGCCGGGGTTGACGGGCGGAAGAACGGCGCTTTCGTTGCTTGAGCTTTCGTTGATTGAGCTGTAGTTGACGTTGTCCAAGTAGGAGAGCTTGTTGGCTAAACTACTTTATCCCTTAACCACTCAAGAAATGAACCTGCACGATTTCTACAACTCGCAGATCCTCGATTCCATCACTTGGCTGATAGTGGACTGGAGCTGAAAAGATCTTGAGCTTAATCTTGATCTAGACCTTGAGGAGATCTTGATTTAGATCTTGAACTTGAGGAGATCTTGATCTTGTTCTTGATCTTGATGTGGATCTTGATGTGGATCTTGATTTAGATCTCAATCTCGCTCTTGTTCTTGATCTAGATCTTGATCTTGATCTCGTTCTTGATCTTGTTCTTGTTCTTGACCTTGAGGAGATCTTGATCTTGATTTATATCTTGATCTTGATCTAGATCTAGATCTAGATCTAGATCTTGTTCTTATTCTTGATCTAGCTCTTGATCTTGTTCTTGATCTTTATCTAGACTTAGACCTAGTTCTTGTTCTAGATCTAGCTCTCAATCTTGATCTTGTTCTTGTTCTAGATCCAGATCTAAATCTAGACCTAGTTCTTGTTCTAGATCTAGATCTCAATCTTGATCCTGTTCTTGTTCTAGATCTAGCTCTCAATCTTGATCTTGTTCTTGATCTTGATCTTTATCTAAACCTAGTTCTTGTTCTAGATCTAGATCTCAAAATTCATGAGAAAAGCTCTATTAAATGCTCAGTTACAGTTGGGATTTTGATAAAGTCAATAGGAACTATTAAAGCTTCTTAGGGAAGCTTTAATAGTTCTGTGATTTAGCTAGGGCCTTGAAAAGGCTCAAGCTCAAGGTCAAAGTTAAAAAGCTCAAATTTTAACAAATTTCACTTAAAAAACCCACTTTTCGGGATTTCGCTTCTCTCCGGAACACGATTCGTTTCCAATTCTTGCCGAGAACGAGTTTCTGTTGTTGTTGTTACAGCCAATTCCGGAGCCTTCAACTTCAACGGCCTCGAGAGGGGGGTCAGGGTGGAAACTGGAAATGTCAGGGAAACTGGAGCTGTAACAGATCAACGAAAGAAGTAGGACATAGGCAGTGATTAGCCGAGTCAGCCAATCTCAATTTAGCCAATGATTAGCCGCGTTAAAATCAAACTCTTTCTACGTAGTCAACCACAAATTGTGGTCTGTTTTTGAGTGAATCGAAAACATTTGTGAACTCACCCAAATGAAACGGCAATGCGGCATGGAAAAGTGTTTGATCCCTTGTCCACGCGGCTGCTTCAGTCGGCATTTCCTGACTGGTAACCTCTGTAAACCTTAACGCAAAAACGAGTTTTTGAAAATCATCTATGAGTCTAGTAAGTGGAAAAGTTTGAAATTTCAAAGTTTAAATTTCAAAGTTTAAATTTCAAAGTTTAAATTTCAAAGTTTAAATTTCAAAGTTCAAAGCTTAAAGTTCAAATCTCAATGCTTCAGTCGGCATCTCCTGACTGGTAAACTCTGTAAACCTTAACGCAAAAACGAGTTTCAATTGGAAAATCAGCTACGAGGAGCTGGAAAAGTTGAAATTTCAAAGTTTATTATTGTTAAATCTCTAGTGTTAAGCAAAAGACTTTCAGTCTTTTCTCTAATCAATTTTCTTTTCCTCAAAACAAAACTCACGGCATTCTCGTGGTGCTGATTTGTTGGATTTGTTGGACTTGTTGGATTTGTTGGACTTGTTGGAGTTGTTGGCTTTGCTGGACTTGTTGCCCGTCATCCTCGTCTTTCAAATATTCCATTTCCGTATAGTAATCATCGTAATTTATCAGCTTTTCTTTTTTCGTTAATCCCTCCAAATAATCTCCATGAATTATTTGTATTTCAATTGATTCATCATCATTTAATTGAGTGCGAGGCTGGTGATGCCTAGACAGTCTACTGTACTTTTCACTCATCTTGTTCTAGGCTACAGTCCCCTAGCTTCTCATCAGCTACAGACTCTAGCTTCTGACCAGCTACAGACTCTAGCTTCTCATCAGCTACAGTCCCCTAGCTTCTCATCAGCTACAGTCCCCTAGCTTCTCATCAGCTACAGTCCCCTAGCTTCTGATCAGCTACAGACTCTAGCTTCTAATCAGCTACAGACTCTAGCTTCTGATCAGCTACAGTCCCCTAGCTTCTAATCAGCTACAGACTCTAGCTTCTGATCAGCTACAGTCCCCTAGCTTCTAATCAGCTACAGACTCTAGCTTCTGATCAGCTACAGTCCCCTAGCTTCTGATCAGCTACAGACTCTAGCTTCTGATCAACTACAGACTCTAGCTTCTCACCAGCTACAGACTCTAGCTTCTAATCAGCTACAGACTCTAGCTTCTGATCAGCTACAGTCCCCTAGCTTCTGATCAGCTACAGACTCTAGCTTCTGATCAACTACAGACTCTAGCTTCTCACCAGCTACAGACTCTAGCTTCTAATCAGCTACAGACTCTAGCTTCTGATCAACTACAGACTCTAGCTTCTGATCAGCTACAGTCCCCTAGCTTCTAATCAGCTACAGACTCTAGCTTCTCATCAGCTACAGTCCCCTAGCTTCTGATCAGCTACATTCCCCTAGCTAGATCAAATTCAAACAGTAGCTAGAATGAAAGAAACTTCGGGAAAAAGCTGACCTTTGCGGGAAAAAGTCGCCATGCTCTGGCTCAACGATCTCTGGCTTTTCTTGAGTCGAAACGGTTGGACTGGGGCTGATTAATGGTCTAAAATAATGGATAATTACCTTTCAACGATCTCCTTTTTCTATAAACTTTATGCCTTTCTAAAAGCTTTTTCTATCAGCTTTTTCTACAAGCTTTACTAAAAACATTTCGATAGATTCAGTGCGCCAGACGGGGGTGTGTTTAACGATTTTCAAGAGGACAAAGTATGAAAAGCTTTTAGAAATGATAATTTTAGCATACTTTTTTGGTTGAAATTGATTTTTTGACATCAGAATCGGGGTTGGATTGATTTCCGAAAGGAATTGATTTTCGGATTTCGTTCTAAATTTAAAATTAACTTGAAAACAAAGACAAAGACAAAGACAAAGACAAAAAAAAACAAAGATTACTGTACTTTTCCGTTACTTTCATTGCCTCAAAGCCGAATGTTCTAAAAGAAAGACAGAAATTACAGTAATCCTTTTCCAAAATCTACCTCTGTTTTTCGAATTTTTCGAATTTTTCGAATTTTCGCGAATTTCCCTTTGGCAAATCGTTTTTCATTGAAATCGAGAATTGAAATTTCTCCGGTTTCTCTGTTCTCAAATGAAACTCCTCGAAAATCGGGATTACGGTGGCTTCCGGCGTACTGTTGTTGCCGACAGTTTCCGATGACGATTCCCGGGTTCTGTAGCTGTCTTTTCCATTCGCTGGATCTTTGGCTTCAATTAATTTTGGGATTTTTGATGGATACAACAAGTCAGAAGCTCGCACGATCCCACGGAGTAACGGTTTCCGACGGAGAACCTGCAAATGGGGTACAGTAGGTGCTAGAGGAGTTACAGTACTTCTAAGGGTACTGTAGAGCCCTAGAATGAGATATGGGGTCTGCTGGAGCGCTTACAGTACTCCTAAGGGGTACTGTAGAGCTCTGGAATGAGATATGATGGCTGTTGAAGTGCCTACAGTACTCCTAAGGGTACTGTAGAGCCCTAGAATGAGATATGGGGTCTGTTGAAGTGCCTACAGTACTCCTAAGGGTACTGTAGAGCTCTGGAATGAGATATGATGGCTGTTGAAGTGCCTACAGTACTCCTAAGGGTACTGTAGAGCTCTGGAATGAGATATGATGGCTGTTGAAGTGCCTACAGTACTCCTAAGGGTACTGTAGAGCTCTGGAATGAGATATGATGGCTGTTGAAGTGCCTACAGTACTCCTAAGGGTACTGTAGAGCTCTGGAATGAGATATGATGGCTGTTGAAGTGCCTACAGTACTCCTAAGGGTACTGTAGAGCCCTAGAATGAGATATGGGGTCTGCTGGAGCGCTTACAGTACTCCTAAGGGGTACTGTAGAGCTCTGAAATCGGATATGATGGCTGCTAAAGTGTCCACAGTACTCCTAGATCAAGAGATGATTGCTGAATCATCTATTTTAGATTCAAAAACTATCTATGAGGTTTTTGGAGTAAAAGAAAAAGCGAAAAGACTTTAAAACAAGAGTACTGTAAAGCTGTAAACTAAACGCAAACCTTTATTCGCTTTTTCTTCTGCGGCAATGAGATGACGGTCGTTTGAATAGGCGGTGGCTGGTCGATTTGATCATTTGATGCATCAAGCGTCTGTTGCTAAAGAAATAAATGCTAAATCTAAAGCTAAATCTAAAGGTAAAGCTAAATAAAAGCTAATTTCAATGATTTCAATGATTTAAATGATCGAAAAGTTTAGCTTGATATTAATAAATTTCCCCAAACATTCAGATCCTGTTTAAAATCCTTTTTGAGCTTTTGAAAAAGGTTTACCATTGAGGGGATTCAAAAGATACTGATGGACTGGTGAAACGCCATTACTATCCACTACACCACCAAAGGAGCTTGTAAGCGAGAGCGGGGAAAGGCAGTTAACTTCGGGCTCTCGTTTCCCGAACTTTGCAAAAAGGTTTGGCATTGAGGGGAGTCGAACCCACGGCATGATGGTGATGGACTGGTGAACGCTCTCGCTATCCACTACACCACCAAGGAGCTTCTAAAGGAGAGCGGGGAAAGGCAATTAACTTCGGGCGCTCGTTTCCCGAACTTGCAAAAAAGTTGGCTACGGAGGGGATTCGAACCCACGGCATGATGATGGTGATGGACTGGTGAACGACATTGCTATCCACTACACCATCAAGGAGCTTGGAAGCGAGAGCGGGGAAAAGCAGTTAACTTCGGGCGCTCGTTTCCCGAACTTGCAAAAAAGTTGGCTAGGGAGGGGATTCGAACCCGCGGTAAAACATGGTCATGGACGGTCTGATAAACGCCCTTACTATCCACTACACCATCAAGGAGCTGGCAAAGGCTGGCAGCGGAGGTCACTTAACCTTCGTGTCCCCGTTTCCCTGCTTTTCAACTTTGCAATGCATTTTTCTCGAAAACTAGAGCTTCTTGGCAAAATCTGAAAATGCTTTGGCTTAGGCTTAGGCGATTGATACGGTGATCACGATGGTGCCATCGTGATCACCGTATCCGACTTTTATTTCCACCAAATTTTAGTGCCAATATTTCACGCTGACTTCTGATCTTTCCCTTGTAAAGTCAAGTACAGTCTTTAGCCCTTTACAACAGTGGAATAGCACTGGAATAGCAGTTCACTGTCACTATTTACTTCATAGAGAAGCCTGAAGTGCTATTAGTTTCTGCATACAGCTATTAGTGCTATTCGTTTCTGCTATTATTTTCTGCGCTTTGTATACAAAAAAATTCTTGTTTCTAGACTCTAGAAAGTCTTATTTTAGAGTCGAAATTGATAGAAAAAAGCCTAGAAAAAGCCTAGCAAAAATCTAGAAATCTAAATCTTCTCGATTTTCTCGATTTTCTCGATTTTCGATAAACTTTAGACGAATTCTCGAATTCATTTCAAACACTCACCACATCATATTGAAAAGTTGATTCTTGCTTTTGTTTCCCTGGCGGAGATGAAGATTTCTTTGTGGCTCGTTTGAATCGTTTCTAGAAATCGATGAGATTTGATGATGATGCTGTGAAAAAAGATTACCGTTTTCGACAATTCGATTCCGACAGCTCTTCTAACTTTTCGCAACTTTTTCACCTCATCATACTCCTCCTCAGGCTCAATCTAAAAGGAAAATTCTGTCCTGCAGGCTAAGCTAAGCTTAGATCGGCTTAGGCTCAGGCTCAGGCTAAGCTAAGCTTAGATCGGCTAAGCTAAGCTAAGCTTAGATCGGCTTAGGCTCAGGCTCAGGCTCAGCTAAGCTTAGGCTCAGGCTCAGGCTCAGCTAAGCTTAGATCGGCTTAGGCTCAGGCTCAGGCTCAGCTAAGCTTCGATAGTTAGCTGTTAGTTTTAAGTTTGTTTATCTAAAAGATCTAAAAGATCTTAAAGAACTTAAAGATCTTAAAGATCTACTGTAAAGAAATGGCTTTTTATATTTTTCTTTAATCTTTTTAATGATTTGAGAGTTCTTTAAAGTCTTTTGGTTACAGAGAAGACATTCAATAAGAATAAGACAAATTTTTTTGCGCTTATTAGCTATTTTCTGGCTTTCTGGCTATCTAGTTTCTGACTAAAGCTTGTCAAATTTCTTAAAAATACGACAAATTAAGAAAAAAAAACTTTGAAAACAGCTTCTTTATGTTCTTTTTTCTTTCATTTACTTTTAATTTGTTTGTCTGTTTGTCTGTTTGTTTGTTTGTCTGTTTGTCTGTTTGTCTGTCTGTTTGTCTGTTTGTTTGTTTGTCTGTTTGTCTGTTTGTCTGTCTGTTTGTCTGTCTGTTTGTCTGCTTAATTGTCTGTCTGTTTGTTTGTTTGTTTGTTTCATTCGTTTGTTTCAGAGGCAAACTGACAATCGGATTGGGAAAAGAATGTGAAAGAATTGAAATGCTAAAATTACCTAGTTGTACCTGATTCACAAAGTATTTGAGGTTAAAAGCCAAGGCTGGAGCTGGCCAAGCTTGCTTAGCCTTACCTGACCTGGATCTGGGAAATGATTAGAGCTAAATTGCCTAGTTCTGGCCTTGCTGGGAAAGAGCTGAAGCTGGCCTGGCCTGGCTTGGCCTCGCCTAGCCTGGCCTGGCCTAGCCTGGCCTGGCCTGGCTTGGCCTGGCTTGGCTCTGGTCTTGTCCTAACTTTGCAGCTGGCTTGGAAAATGACTGGATCAAGTCTCTGGTCTAGCTTTGTTCTCTAGCCTAGCTCTGCTGGGTCTGGTCAAATGTGTCACTGAAAAAGGACTGGTTCTGGAACTGGTTCTGGAACTGGCTCTGGAACCGGTTCTGGAACTGGCTCTGGAACTGGTTCTGGAACTGGCTCTGGAACTGGCTCTGGAACGGGCTCTGGAACGGGCTCTGGAACTGGCTCTGGAACTGGCTCTGGAACTGGCTCTGGAACTGGCTCTGGAACGGGCTCTGGAACGGGCTCTGGAACTGGGTTTGGTTTCTGAGCTGGTTTACAGGCTCTAAGATTGAAAGATCAAGAATATCCATATCAAATCACTGTACTCACCGGTGGTCCAGTGGCAAAGCCCTCATTGCCGATGCGGAGTGCTGATGGAATGCTCTGAAAGTCGGTTTTTTTTCTCGTTTTTTCCATTTCCTTTATAGATTACCGTTTCCTTTTGATACAATAGATTATCATGATAATCGGGCGCAAACGGGATTCGATTAAATGCTCCATCCAGCTCGTCACGACGTCGACTGAAGGGAATTTCCTCGATTTTTGAGTCGCTGATTGAATCGGTTGATTCAGGTGGCTGAAAATGATTGAAACCTTTTAAAGATTCGATTTGAATCCTTTAAATAACTGAGAATTCGGTTTAGATGAAATAATTGTATTTACTATTTACTAGCTTTACTTGAAATTGTCCTCTTAGCACGGCGTCTGAGTCGAATTGCTCGAAATCTGGTTCATTTGCGAATTTCCCAGTGAAGTATGGATCGGATTTGAAAGGTTTCGTGGCCTATAAAGCTTTCAGAATTGACTGAGTATAAGAAAGAAACAGAGAAAGAAACAGAAAACGAAATAGAGATTGAAAAAAAACCTGTGGATAGTCGATATTCACAAAAATCTCATTGTAATCGGCAGTTGGAGAAGGATCTGATGGCACTGGATCGACTGTAGATCTCTGAAATCGATTTAAAAGTCACTCAAGTCCAGCTTTTCTTGAATCGAAATCTTGGACAAATCTAGAAATTCGATTAAAGTTCACTTGTAAATAATAGAACAAAAATATTCTTGAATTAGTGGATTTGTTGTTTAGAAATTTCAGTCAAACTTTTTTTGAGAGCTTTCTTTTCAACCTAATTCCAACCATAACACATGCTATTTGACCACCTTACTCACTTGATTTTCTCTTGTTTATTAACTAGACAAAGAACTAGACAGGGAGCTAGACAAGGAGCTAGACAGGGAGCTAGACAGGGAGCTAGACAGGGAGCTAGACAGGGAGCTAGACAGGGAGCTAGACAGGGAGCTAGACAGTGAACTAGACAGGGAAATGGACAGTGAACTAGACAGTGAACTAGACAGGGAACTAGATAGTGAACTAGACAGTGAATTGGACAGTGAACTGGACAGTGAACTAGACAGTCAAATAGACGGTGAACTAGACACTCAACTAGACACTCAACTAGACACTCAACTAGACACTCAACTAGACACTCAACTAGACACTCAACTAGACACTCAACTAGACACTCAACTAGACACTCAACTAGACACTCAACTAGACACTCAACTAGACACTCAACTAGACACTCAACTAGACACTCAACTAGACACTCAACTAGACACTCAACTAGACACTCAACTAGACACTCAACTAGACACTCAACTAGACACTCAACTAGACACTCAACTAGACACTCAACTAGACACTCAACTAGACACTCAACTAGACACTCAACTAGACACTCAACTAGACACTCAACTAGACACTCAACTAGACACTCAACTAGACACTCAACTAGACACTCAACTCAACAGCTAACTCAACAGCTAACTCAACAGTTAACCCAACAGTGAACTGTCAGAGAAAATTTCAATTTGAAGAAGTCATGAAGATAAAAAGACTTCAAATTAATTTAATGAAATCAAGAAGATTTCAAATTTCAAAGTTCTTGTGAAAATTCAATGAGTTTTCCCTGTGATGGATGAGATATTTTTGAATATAAAGTCTAGAGTTTTTAATAAAAAGCGAAAAAAAAGCTCAACTCACAGTTTGTTGCTGTTGTTGGACTGGATTCGAAGGGATTTGAGGCTAAATTTTAGATTTCTTTTCGTCATTCTCGTCATTTTAACACCTTTTTCTCATCACTATAACGAGAAAATAATCGATAAAACTATAAGAAAACAAAAAAAAAAAAACAACCAAACTATAACAAAACGATTTTGTTATATTTTTTAATCATTTTAATCATTTTTTGATTTTATTAGAAAGGATTAAAATCATTTTGTTAAAGGATTTTTCTTTGAAATACCCGATAGTCGTTTAGTGTTGTCGTGGGTTGTCCATTCAGAAACGCTAACGGATGAATGGGTTGAATGGTTGATTTTGGAGCCCAAACTTCGTCTTTGTACTGAAATTTATGAAAATAGAGAAAAAGAGAAAAAGCTGAAGACGAAAGTGGCACGAGGGATTGAACCCATGCAAAAGAGCAATCGATGGCCTTGAAGCCAAGCGCACTAACCACTAGACCACGGAGGTAATTACGAGGGCGAGGTGAAAAGGGATCTTATTGTGTTGGGTATGCAAAAGTCTGATGAAGAGAAGGAATTTTTCGAGAGGAATTTGAGGCAAAGAATTCGAGGCAACGAATTTGAGGCAAAGAATTTGAGGCAACGAATTCGAGGCAAAGAATTTGAGGCTTGACAAGAGCCTGAAAATAGCAAGACAAGAGACAAGACAAATGACAAGAGAAAAAAAGAAGGTGGCACGAGGGATTGAACCCATGCAAAAGAGCGATCGATGGCCTTGCAGCCAAGCGCACTAACCACTAGACCACGGAGGTAATTAAGAGGCCGAGGTGAAAAGGGATCTTATTGTGTTAGCTAGGCAAAAGTCTGATAAAAAGAAAGCCTTTTTTCGAGAGGAATTCGAGGCAACGAATTTGAGGAAACGATTTTGATTCGATTTTTGATTACAGATTTTGAAACATCATGGAATTCTCTATCAGATCCATTCTATTTCCAATAAACCTCCAAAATCTAATTCCCTTCTCAATCTTCTTTAAATTCTTTAAAATTCTTTAAGAAGATTTCCAAGCGCTCACTTGCGGCCTAACAGGAATCCAGTCGGGTTGCACGAAAAGTGGATCGCCCAATGAGAATTGCCCACAAATCTCGAGACAATGATTCGCCGAATAGAAACGATTCGAATTCCCACCACAACCAGACCACCAACTAAATGAGAAATCGATTTGATCGCTAAAATTTGATCGTTAAAATTTGATCGTTAAAATTTGGGTGTTAAAATTTGATCATTAAAATTTGATCATTAAAATTTGATCGCTAAAATCTGATCGTTAAATAAACCGTTAACCATCAACGTCGCTTAATATTGGGTTGGTGAATTGAGAACTCAAAGAAAATTGAGCAATATGTCGTATTTCTTTTTCTTTGGAGAAGAGAAGGTTGATCTCAGAAGATTGAAACGAAAAAAAAGCTGATAGGGATCTTTGATTTCATCTATTGAGTTGGTGAATTGAGAACTGCGGACTATTTCGCGGGACTCGTAGAGAAAAAACAACAGGATTGAATCAGCTGAAAGAGGGTTTTGTTACTTCAACATTTCCTCTTGCGAAAAAATTATGCTTCTAGTTTTTAATATTTTTCTTCACTTCTTCTATTGCACTCGACAATCTGCCACCGGGAGATATTTGTCATGTCATGCTTCATGACTTCCTACAAGAGCACAATGCAGACTTGGCAGTTGCTGACTCACCAGCTGGCAGCTGACTCACCTTCCGAAAGAACGGAGTATGGTTTGTCAAGTTTCGATCTTTGGGGACAAATCTTTGAAGGTGCAGAGGGCCGTGGAGCGAACTGGATCATTCCAAATTACTCGAACTCATTACCAACGACCCATCGGGTATCGTGAATTGGGAGAAGAGTTAGGGGTTGATCATGCTGTGCTAAGGCACCTTGATACCCTTGGATTTAAATTGAAACTTGGGGCTTGGGTACCCCATGACCTCAATAACCCCCAGAAGTGGCAGCGCGCCTCGATCAGTGCCGTCCATCTTCCATCGTCCATCGTCCATACGAAAGGAAATCTTTCGTTTCTCGAATTGTGATAGGAGATGAGAAATGGGTTTTATCTGTGAACTATCAGAGGAAGTGGCAATGGGTGGGGCCAGGCGAGAAACCCGAAAGTGACCCTAGTGACCCTGTTGCAAAACTGACTAACTCTAAAATAAATAGCCTTGTTTGGGAACACATTCCCCATACAGTCCGGACTTTGTCCCTTCTGATTACTATTTATTTGATTACTATTCCGGATGATGAGTAATGAGCTTGCGGGAGAATACTTCGATTCGGAAGAAGCGGTCAAAAATTGGCTTTAAAAGTTTTTCGATTCAAAGCCAATCCAACCACGAAAGAGGAGTCCGTAAATTGCCTATAAAATGAGCAAAAGTCGTCAATAATAATGGAGATTATTTAGAATGAATTTATGGTTTTATGTTGAATCAATTTGAATTCAAAGTCCCGCATCTTTCAATTCACCAACCCAATATTATGATCATTAGCTTTATGAACTTTAAAACAACTTTAAAACAACTTTTCATCTATCTGGTAGACACAGTCGGTAATGGATAAAAGAAATCATCTGTTTTCTCTTTCTCTTCCTCTTTCTCTTCCTCTTTCTCTTCCTCTTCCTCTTTCTCTTTCTCTTTCTCTTTCTCTGGATAAAAGAGAATTTCAGTTTCCTGTTGAGTTTTCTAATCTTTCTATGGTAGATCTTTCAAATTCTAAAGCGTACCTGCAAACGCATCGTTTTAGTGTCCAGTCAAAGTACCATCTGAAAGAAAATTTGAGGAAATCAGTGACAGCTTTAAAACAAAATCATCAAAACAAACAATTTTTGACGTATTCTTTCGGTTTAGATGATAAATTGTTGAAATTGTTGAAATTTTGAATGGTAACCTCTCGATGTCTGCCTCACAAGTGCCAACATCGTATTTCTGAGAGCAGCGCTGATCAACCGATGCGATATCCTCGAAATGACAAGAGTGATCACATTCTGGAAATGGAAATCATCTGTTTTCTCTTTCTCTTCCTCTTACTCATACTCTTCCTCTTCTTTCTTTTTCTCTTTCTCTTCCTCTTCTTCTTCCTCTTCCTCTTACTCTTATGCTTACGCTTACTCTTTCTCTTCCTCTTACTCTTACTCTTACTCCTCCTCTTCCTCTTCCTCTTCCTCTTTCTCTTACTCTTTCTCTTTCTCTTCCTCTTCCTCTTTCTCTTACTCTTTCTCTTACTCTTACTCTTACGCTTATGCTTACTCTTACGCTTACTCTTACTCTTACTCTTACTCTTACTCTTACTCCTCCTCTTTCTCTTCCTCTTTCTCTTTCTCTTCCTCTTACTCTTCCTCTTTCTCTTCCTTTTTCAATCATATTCCATTTTCCTAGAATATCCTCATACTTTCTAGGGCTGAGTTTAGCTTGAAACTTGAAAGAGGAAGAGGAAGAGGAAGAGGAAAATTTTAGCTTGAAACTCAGCCCTAGAAAGTATGAGGATATTCTTAAAACTTAAAACTTTCTTCTTCAGTTTTCTTCACTTTCTTTAGGTTGTCTAACTGACAGTCTAAGCAGATTGTCACTTTCACTTTTTATAACTTTTTTTTTTTTAAAAAGCTTGTCTATTTGAGAACCATATAAAAAGAAATTGATGGATTCTAAAAAAAATGACTCTTCGATAGATCTTTTTGTGATCATTTCCGATGAATCTCCTCGACCTTTTGTGATCATTTTTTTTTTTTTGGAAAATAAAAACTGGTTAAAGGAAAAGACAAAAGTATAGAAAAATCTTTAATAAACAAACTAAAAATAAACGAAAATTCAGTATTTCCGCAAAAACAAAACTGAAACCAGTAAAAGTTTCTTCAAATTAGTTTTCCTTGTTCTGGAAGGCACACTATTCAAATCTAGTGTCGTTTTTGATTTTCTAGAAAAAGACAGCCGTAAGACAAGACAGTCCTAGACAGTTCGAGGCTCTGGTTAGCCTAGATTAAGTCAAAACCCCGTTAATTGAAATTCTTTGTTCATCCTGGATGTCACACCATTCAAATCAACTCTTGTTTTCTAGTTTTTCAGAAAACGGTGAAGAATGGGATATCAGCATCGACAATCCTAGCCAGTTCGAAGCTCTGGTTAGCCTAGGTTAAGCCAAAACCTCGTAACTTAGATTGTTTTGTTCATTCTGGATGTCACACCATTCAAACCAACTCTTGTTTTCTAGTTTTTTCAAAAAATGGCGAAGGACGAGGTGTCAGTATCGACAATCCTACCCAGTTCGAGGCTCTGGTTAGCCTAGATTAAGCCAAAACCCCGTAAGTTAGATCTTTTTGTTCATTCTGGATATCACACCATTCAAATCAACTCTTGTTTTCTAGTTTTTCAGAAAACAGTGAAGGACGAGCTACCAGCATCGACAATCCTAGCCAGTTCGAGACTCTGGTTAGCCTAGATTAAGTCAAAACCCCGTTAATTGAAATTCTTTGTTGAGCCTGGATGTCACACCATTCAAATCAACTCTTGTTTTCTAGTTTTTCAGAAAACGGCCAAAGCACGAGATATCAGCATCGACAATCCTAGCCAGTTCGAGGCTCTGGTTAGCCTAGGTTAAGTCAAAACCTCGTAAGTTAGATTTTTTTGTTCATCCTGGATGTCACACCATTCAAATCAGCTCTTGTTTTCTAGTTTTTTCAAACGGTCAAAGCACGAGGTGTGAGTCGATATGCAGCTGGTTTCGAGTTTCGGCTGGGTAAAAAAGCCGAAGAAAGCCGGGTGAAGAAAAAGAGTAATCCTGGAGCCCACTCTATCTTTTGCGGGAGGGAATTTTTGTGGATCCTCTTTCCTCATTCACTTTTGATTGGCACCTCAGCACATATGTTTCAATCGTTGGGGAGAAAAGAAAAGAGAGAAATGTCTTTTCTCCTTCTCTTTCCTTTCTCTCACTCAACCGAACACTTCATTGATCAAAGCCAGAGGAATTTGTGAACTTTAGCTGAGGATTTATTGCAGAAAATGGATAGAAATCAACATTGAGATTGAGCTGGAGATTGAGAAGAGAGAGTTAGAGAGAATTTTTTTTTGTAATTTACAAAATAAATAAATTAGCTCAAATTTGAATGCAGTGACATCCAGAATCACCAAAAATTTGTTCAATTTGAATTTCGAATCAAAAGAAACAAACCTTTTTTGGTTGTGAAGCGATTTCCATTCCCGGCACAACCACTGTAAAAGAACTCACGACATCGATGAGCGTAACTAAAGCGTTTACAATATATTAAACAAAAGGCACGCTTATAGTTAGAAAAAGGCTACCGTAATCCGCCGTAAAGGCTACCATAATCCGACGTAAAGACTACGGTAGCTTAGAGCACTTTTTGAAAGCCAAGAGAAAACCCGTAATTCTGCTTTATCCATTGGCGACTGTGACTTCCAGATTGGTGGAAACTACTTTCAAAAAACTCCTAAAGCTCACCGATCATAGTACCAAGCGACGGTAAAGTTCAGGCACTCGCCGGGTTGCATTCGCTCGTTGCATTTCGGATTCGCGAGAAGCTCTTGTGCTGTGATTTGCCCGGACGAGAATAGCCATTGCAAAAGTGGGAAAATCATTAGCATATCGGCATCAATTAGCCGATTACAATAGCTCAGAAGTTGCTTTTGTCTAAAAGATGCTCTTTTTATCGAAATTACCGTAATCCTAGTCGTAAAAACTACAGTAAACACTGAATAAAGCTAAATTTAGCTAAATAAAGCTAAATTTTAACTAAAATTCGATCTTTGATCATAAAAAAAGGCACTTTTTAAGTTAAATTCGAAAAATTCGCTCCCAGGGTACGGTAGCCTGGGGCACCGTTTAGAAAAAAAAAATCAAAAACTCGATAGATAGATTTAAAAATTGGTTGAAAAGATAGAGTGACATCCAGGATCGTGATTCCCGGCGGCTTTGAGTTGAAAGAGGTCCCAGGCGGTGGTCACTCACTCGCCATCTCTCTCGGAGTGAGTGATCTGCCGAAAAAGCCGAAAAAGCTCGCCTTTTCTCTCTGAGATTGCGAAAAAAAAATGGATTCTGCTGTTCAGCCTGGAACGCAGGAAATCCAATAATGCAATAATCCAATAATCCAATAATCCAATAAACCAATAATCCAATAATCCAATTTAATCCGTAAAATAAAGATCTATGAAATGAGTCGGGATCAGAGATGGATTGGGCTCACTTGCGCTAAACAAAGAGGAACCTCTCCTTCTTTAGGTTCTAGTTAGGTAGATTTAATCAAACGAATATTTCCAATCGATTCACCGTCCCCGAAAACCCTTGGGTACAAATTTCCAGCCAAATCTCGTATTTTTATGTACTATCTGCCAAAAGAGGAACCTCTTGGTGTTCTTTGTGCGGTCGCGTAATCGCTCTTCATCTAGCATCCCTTGGTTATAGGGGCTTTCCTTTTCCCTCGCTTCGAGGCCGCCATGGCGCAGCTGGCAGGGCGCTTGTGCACGCAGTCAGGGCAGCCCGCACGAGCCAGGTTCGACACCCCGTAGCGCCGCTCAATTTTGAATTTTGATTTTTTTTATTTGAAATGGCATAACTACATTATATTTGAAAGGTATCAAAAAATGAAAAACCAAAAATTTCCCGCTAATCTCTGCTTTTTCAATTGTTGTTTCACTGAAATTCTCCGCGAAAATTAGAAAAAGAAAAGCGAGAAAAGTGAGCATTGGTTTTTCTTGTGATAATGGAGTTTGTTCGAATGATGTCGACCGAAACCGCGCCAAATTTTCGCTACTTTTTAGAATCACCCCTCTCCCCGCTGTCAATCTTTCACTAAATCCTCTTTTAAGTTGAAATTCGGTAATCCTGGAAAGCACGAAAGCTTATAAAAGCTTAACTTTTGATTTTTCTTTTGATTTTTATTTTTTTTTATTTTCTAGAATCCAATTAGCCTTAATATCTATTCCAAAATGGACTTTAAGCTTAAATTTTCCCAATGCACTGAAGCATTGAATGCATTGAAGACTTTGTCTTTGTCTTTGTCTTTGTCTTTGACTTGGACTTGGACTTTGACTTTGTCTTTGAATTTGTCTTTGAATTTGTCTTTGACTTTGACTTTGACTTGGACTTGGACTTGGACTTTGTCTTTGACTTTGCCTTTGACTCATCCTTGTCCCTGCTTCTTCATTTTTCCAGACTTCTAGCTTGAAATCTTGTATCATTTTCCTCTCTCCGATCACTTTTTCTCAAAATTATCACCTTAAAACTCTCAATTTGTACCTGAGAAAAAAGAAAAACGAAAAAAAAACGAAAGAGAAAAACAAAGAAACAAAAAGAATAACGTGCAAGTTGACCCCAAATTTCCGCATCCTTATCTTCCAAGAAGACTTGAATAGTCCAAAGTCGAATAGTCCAAAGTCTCAAGTCTTCCAAGAAGTCTTCTAAGAAGACTTCAGACTTTGCACTTTTTGACTTTCCTTTTAGCACTACAATTTTTGATCACCATGAGAAAGGAGTTTAGTTTGAAATCGATTCCAGAAAATCCTTGCCTTGCCTTGCCTTGCCTTGCTTAAACCGTTTCCTAAGTGTCTTAGGAAAAGCTAATAGCTACCCGTAAAGAGCTCAACTTTGACTCATCCTTGTCCCTGGTTTTTTTTTATTTTTCCAGAGATCTACTCTGAAATCTTGTATCATTTTGCTCTCTCCGATCACTTCCGAAAACAATTCCAGCGGAAAACCATTGATCTTTCCGGTTAAACGTTCAGAGTCTTCCCGCGGACTGGTCTTTTCTTCAGAGAGTTCCAGCGGAAAAGGATTGACAACGGAAAAGGATTGACAGCGGAAAGATCAAGGATGCCTTGGGAACTTTTCTCGAAGCGTAGCATCCGGCTTCTGTTTTGCTTTACTTCTGTTTAACTTTACTTCTGTTTAACTTCTCCATTGTCTACCTTTCTTTTCGATAATCCTGGAACTCACAAAAGCTTATAGAACGAAAACTTTAGACTTTTCTTTTTATTTTCATTTTCAGACAATTAACCTCTCCAGCTAGCCAGCTAAAATTTCAATAATAAAGCTTTAACTTGTAACCTGCAATACTACTAATAGCCACTAGTGGAGAAAACAAAAAAATCACCGTCAATGACCTCTTCGGCTTTCTCAATCGCTTGTGCGGTGACGAGGGTCGTGTTGAGATTCGATGTTGATGTTGATGGTGTTTTCTTTAACCTCTTCAGCCTCCTCAGCTAGCTGATCATTTTCCCCAAAAGTCAACTGAAAAATAAACGTTTTAAAGAAAGATTTGATCCTTCTGGATGTCATCGGATTTGTCGAGATCGATTTGAAAAATTTTTTTCTCATTTTTGTCATGGTTGAAGTGTCTGTTGCTGTTGCTCGATAAAAAAACGAGAATTTTAAAAGTTTGTATTCTATTTTTCTTTTTGTTTATTCTTTCTGGAAGTCACAAGAGAAAATGAGAGATAAATTTGTTTATAAAAATTTTTCTTTTCAAAATTCACTTATTCACCATCGAGCAAAGGAGTATCGCGGAGTTTTCCATTTTCAAAGGAGAAAATTATCGTTACCGAAATGCATAATTGATCCTCCGGCTGTTTTCATCGTGGGTTGCAAGTGCTTGAGTTGATATCGCTTTCCAATTGGACGTCGGATCAGATGATTTCGATTTGAAAGAAAAATATCAACTTTGGTTTCATCAACAAAAAACCAACAACAAAAAACAACAACAACAACAAAAAACAACAAAAAACAACAACAACACTCGGGCCCAATCATCGATTGTCCAAGTTGAATAGGTTCGAGCAAATTGAAGGCGCTGCCTGTTTGCGCTGCCTCCTGGCTGTCATCATAGGCTTGAAAGCAGGTCTTCTAGTATACAATGCTGCTTGAAGCAAGCGTCGAGCAAGCATAGAGCAAGCATCGAGCAAGCATCGAGCAAGCATCGAACAAGCATCGAGCAAGCATCGAGCAAGCATAGAGCAAGCATCGAGCAAGCATCGAGCAAGCGTCATCGATGCAAGGTCCAGCGGGAAATATTCTTGTTTAAAGTTTGCTTGAAAAGAATGACTCCATCGTTCAACGTCAAATTCGGATCCTTTTTGAAAGCTCCCGTAAGGAATCGGTCTTCATTCTTTGTTGTAATCCTCGGCCGTCCCTTTTTCCTAGATCTGTGCACATTTCCAGACGCATTCATTTTTGCCATAACAAGAGAAACTGTTCTGGGCGTACATCCTAAGAGGCGAACATCGTCTTGTCGAGCATCGTCTTGTCGAGCATCGTCTTGTCGAGCATCGTCTTGTCGAGCATCGTCTTGTCGAGCATCGTCTTGTCGAGCATCGTCTTGTCGAGCATCGTCTTGTCGAGCATCGTCTTGTCGAGCATCGTCTTGTCGAGCATCGTCTTGTCGAGCATCGTCTTGTCGAGCATCGTCTTGTCGTTCAATTTTTCTTTTTAATTATTCTTTCTGGAAGTCACAAGAGAAAATGAGAAATAAATTTGTTTATAAATTTGTTTATAAAAATTTTTCTTTTTAAAATTCACTTATTCACCATCGAGCAAAGGAGTCTCGCGGAGTTTTTCATTTTCATTTCCCAATTCTTACATAATAAATCGTTTATTTATCTTCCATCATTGAATCATGGCTGGTTCGGTGTTTTGATGAGGTTTGTACCGGGAAAGCCGTGATGGAAGGGATTGGACTCTGTTTCTTCGGCCTCAAAAACAGTGGCGACGCCTTGGAGGCCGCAGAGTGGCTTGAAATGTCTTTTTGCGAGAGATCAGGTGAAACTGGAAGTCACTAGAGAAATAGAGAGCATTTGTTTTTTTTCTGAAGACTCTTTTCCGTGGAAACCCACTTTGTACCTCAACTCTGACAACTCTAAAAAAAGTCAAAAATTTCAAATTCATTTTTTTCACCAAATTTTTCTTTCAAGATCTTCTGTGAGCTCCAGATTGCAGGAATTATTTTAAAATTTAACTAATGATTAATGTTTGAGCTTTAATCGGTCGATCAACTCGATCAACTCGATCAGCTCGATCAGCTCGAGCGAGCAGTCGTTTTTTTTGAGCCCAACACTGATAAGCGAGGGGATTTACGACTAAATAAAGAAAGAAAAACGGTTCTTTAATCGAACAGAAATCGCTTTACTAAACGCTTCAGAATTTTTCAGAATTGTTTTTTGTTGAAATTTTTTCATTTTAACGTCAACGTCTTTTTGTCTTATCGAAAATTTTTAAATTTCTATTTTGCATGTTTTTAAATAATTTTTACATTCTGTGAATTCCAGATAGCAGAAAATATTTGAAAGTTTTGTTTTTTTTCATTGATTTAAATTCATTTTACATGACTTGGCTCATTCACCCACTTAGTCAGTCAATCACTCATACAAAAGTCACCTTTTCACTGCTTTTTTAGCCTTTTTGACTTCCAGATAGCGAGAATGCGGCTAAAATCATCAACTTTGAGAAGTTTAACAACTCTTCCAGCTCGTGAACTCTTTCAGAGCACAGCTACTAGCAAAGAAAGCTCGAATTTGTTGGCTTTAGCTGGCTGGCTGGCTGGCTTTAGCTGGCTGGCTGGCTTTAGCTGGCTGGCTGGCTTTAGCTGGCTGGCTGGCTGGCTGGTTGGTTGGCTGGCTTTAGCTGGCTGGCTGGCTGGCTGGCTGGCTGGCTGGCTGGCTGGCTGGCTGGCTGGCTGGTTGGTTGGCTGGCTGGTTGGTTGGCTGGCTGGTTGGTTGGCTGGCTGGTTGGTTGGCTGGCTGTAGCTGGCTGGCTGGCTGGCTGGCTGGCTGGCTGGCTGGCTGGCTGGCTGGCTGGCTGGCTGGCTGGCTGGCTGGCTGGCTGGCTGGCTGGCTGGCTGGTTGGTTGGCTGGCTGGTTGGTTGGCTGGCTGGTTGGTTGGCTGGCTGGTTGGTTGGCTGGCTTTAGCTGGCTGGCTGGCTGGCTGGCTGGCTGGCTGGCTGGCTGGCTGGCTGGCTTTAGCTGGCTGGCTGGCTGGCTGGCTTTAGCTGGCTGGCTGGCTGGCTGGTTGGTTGGCTGGCTGGTTGGTTGGCTGGCTGGTTGGTTGGCTGGCTGGTTGGTTGGCTGGCTGGTTGGTTGGCTGGCTTTAGCTGGCTGGCTGGCTGGCTGGCTGGCTGGCTGGCTGGCTGGCTGGCTGGCTTTAGCTGGCTGGCTGGCTGGCTGGCTTTAGCTGGCTGGCTGGCTGGCTGGTTGGTTGGCTGGCTGGTTGGTTGGCTGGCTGGTTGGTTGGCTGGCTTTAGCTGGCTGGCTGGCTGGCTGGCTGGCTGGCTGGCTGGCTGGCTGGCTGGCTTTAGCTGGCTGGCTGGCTGGCTGGCTTTAGCTGGCTGGCTGGCTGGCTGGCTGGCTGGCTGGCTGGCTGGCTGGCTGGCTGGCTTTAGCTGGCTGGCTGGCTGGCTTTAGCTGGCTGGCTGGCTGGCTGGCTGGCTGGCTGGCTGGCTTTAGCTGGCTGGCTGGCTGGCTTTAGCTGGCTGGCTGGCTGGCTGGCTGGCTGGCTGGCTGGCTTTAGCTGGCTGGCTGGCTGGCTGGTTGGTTGGCTGGCTGGTTGGTTGGCTGGCTGGTTGGTTGGCTGGCTGGTTGGTTGGCTGGCTGGTTGGTTGGCTGGCTTTAGCTGGCTGGCTGGCTGGCTGGCTGGCTGGCTGGCTGGCTGGCTGGCTGGCTGGCTTTAGCTGGCTGGCTGGCTGGCTGGCTTTAGCTGGCTGGCTGGCTGGCTGGCTGGCTGGCTGGCTGGCTGGCTGGCTGGCTGGCTTTAGCTGGCTGGCTGGCTGGCTTTAGCTGGCTGGCTGGCTGGCTGGCTGGCTGGCTGGCTTTAGCTGGCTGGCTGGCTGGCTTTAGCTGGCTGGCTGGCTGGCTGGCTGGCTGGCTGGCTGGCTTTAGCTGGCTGGCTGGCTGGCTTTAGCTGGCTGGCTGGCTGGCTGGTTGGCTGGCTTTAGCTGGCTTTAGCTCTGTCTTTAGCTCTGTCTTTAGCTCTGTCTTTAGCTTTAGCAAGTCTCAGTTGCAAAGGTGTTTTGATGGTTCTCGAGAAAATATGAAGCACAAATACAGCATAGACAGCGAAAGACGACCACGAGACACGGTTCACTTGCCCACTCTCTTCCTTTTCCCCCAGCAGCATTGGGAATATCGACCCAAAACCAGCATTTCTCTTTTTCAGCTCTCGTTTTCAGCTGTTTCTCAGCTCTTTCTCAGCTCTCTTCTTCAACTCTCTTTCAATTCCCTTCTCATTTCTCTGGATTTTTCTGCTGAAAATTTGTTTCTCTTTTTTTTTCATTTCATTCGTTTTTCAACAAATTTCACAAAATTTCTTTCAATTTCTCTTCTCAAAAAATTCTCTTTTTCGTTTTTTTCCTTTCTCTCTTTCACTCGTTTTTCTAAATTTCCGAACACTAACACAGACTTTTCCCCATTTCAATCCATCTCACAATCACCCAACAACCTATTTTCAGTAAATCAAGTAAATCAAATAAGCTTTTTTCACAGCTATGACGCCAAAAATAAAGCCATTTTCTATTTTAGCCTGGAATTTTGACTCTAGAAATATTATAAATGTTATAAATCTTTTAAATGTTTTAAATGTTATAAGTCTTTTAGATCTTTTAATCTTTTAATCTTTTAATGTTTTAAACGCTTCCTTAAGATGTTAAGGTGGTTAAAATGTAAAATGGTTTGTCTGTTTTGATTGTTTGCGAGATTGTTTTAATCTTTTCCATAACTTATCAAATTCTTTAAAAAACGAAAATCCCAATTTCTTTCTTTTCCCCTTAACTTTTTTCGTTTTTTGAGAAATTTTTGAGAATTTTCTATGCCAGAGCTCTTTAGCATCTTTAGCATCTTTTGATGTTTCACAGAGATCACAGAGAGCTTCATTTCTTCATTCTTCATTCTTCACTTCTTCACTTCTTCACTTCTTCACTTCTTCACTTCTTCATTCTTCATTCTTCACTTCTTCACTTCTTCATTTCTTCACTTCTTCACTTCTTCATTCTTCATTCTTCATTCTTCACTTCTTCACTTCTTCACTTCTTCATTCTTCATTCTTCACTTCTTCATTTCTTCACTTCTTCATTCTTCATTTCTTCATTTCTTCATTCTTCATTCTTCATTCTTCATTCTTCACTTCTTCATTTCTTCATTCTTCATTCTTCACTTCTTCATTCTTCATTTCTTCATCGTTTTCCCCTCTACTTAAATTTCATTCCCAAAATCTTAGAAGCTATGATTCGATAAAATTTAGATCAAATCAATCATCCCTATCAGCTTTTTCTTTGTTTCAATGAATGCTTCTGCTTCTTCCTCTCCAAAGAAAAAGAAATACCTCATCTTGCTCTTCTGCTCTTCATTTTGCTGTTTTTCCTTCCCATTATCACCATTCAAATGATTTCTGCTGTCCAAAACGATGACCAAAACGGTCCAAAACGGTCCTCGGAGTGACAGCGTACAACAACCAACAAAAAACCCAACAAAAAACCCAACAAAAAACCCAATAAAAAACCCAATAAAAAAGAAGCTTTATTTTATGCAAATTTCTGATATAATACTCTTTCCTGACATCCAGCTTTTATGATTTTTGCATTTTTGAATAGATAGCTTTCCTGGTTTAGCAGATTTTCTCTTCTACTTGATTTTGACCCGACTATCTTTTCCAGAGAGCTCGTTTTTCAGAAACTTCAGTCTAAAAGTCTTCTGTGCCTTCCAGAATTGAATTTTTTTTTGTTTTTAAATGTCCAAACCTCTAAATTTGGCTTTATTTTCCCTCGTACTCGTTTCAAACATATCAGGCAGCTATTTTTCAGACGCTGACAATCCCACAGCACTCCCAGATTGTTGGGTGCATTCCAGAAACGACAAATTTGACACTTTTAAATCAATAGCCTCTTAATTTGGTTAGATTTTCCCTTTTGTTCAAATGGTGTTTGTGCTTCGGCTCGCCTAGGTGCTAAATCTCCGGGAATCCCCTTGCGGGAATCCCCGAGAGGTGAGACGGCTGAGGTGACACCGAAAAATCCGATCACCGGTCCTCCTCAAGCAAAAATATGATCTCTGTTGCCGTTTTATCGTTTCCTTTCAAATCCATCTCAACGATTCTGCCATATTTCCATATTTCCATATTTCCATAACGACTCCTTCATCCATCACTCGATTTTGTGACTAAAACATGTTTATTTAAAGAAAAACTACCTTCGTGAGCTCCAGGATTAACGAATATTTTCTTAGAAACCCATTTTAAGCATTGGTGTTGACTCTATCACTTCGATCTCATTCGAGGATTTTTATGATTCATTTTCTCGATCGTTTTCTGTAGTCATTGATCATTTCATTTTCCTTTGTGACTTCCAGAAACTACAAATTACAACTTTAATCCACAGAATGCCGATAAAGGCAGTGATTTTCGACTACGGTGGCGTACTGATGACATACCAGGGAGCGACCCGCTGCTTTAAAGGCAATTTTTTTATTTTAAAATTCTAGCGTGCCTTCCAGGATTAACTAATTTATTCAAAAAAAAAACTCGATTTCAGATTTAGCGCAACGACACGGCGTCGATTGGGCATTCGTGCAAGAGTGTCTGCTGAAGCAAGCCGTTTTGCAGCATGTTAGAAATGAAAATCACTGCCTTTATCGGCATTCTGTGGATTAAAGTTGTAATTTGTAGTTTCTGGAAGTCACAAAGGAAAATGAAATGATCAATGACTACAGAAAACGATCGAGAAAATGAATCATAAAAATCCTCGAATGAGATCGAAGTGATAGAGTCAACACCAATGCTTAAAATGGGTTTCTAAGAAAATATTCGTTAATCCTGGAGCTCACGAAGGTAGTTTTTCTTTAAATAAACATGTTTTAGTCACAAAATCGAGTGATGGATGAAGGAGTCGTTATGGAAATATGGAAATATGGAAATATGGCAGAATCGTTGAGATGGATTTGAAAGGAAACGATAAAACGGCAACAGAGATCATATTTTTGCTTGAGGAGGACCGGTGATCGGATTTTTCGGTGTCACCTCAGCCGTCTCACCTCTCGGGGATTCCCGCAAGGGGATTCCCGGAGATTTAGCACCTAGGCGAGCCGAAGCACAAACACCATTTGAACAAAAGGGAAAATCTAACCAAAATTAAGAGGCTATTGATTTAAAAGTGTAAAATTTGTCGTTTCTGGAATGCACCCAACAATCTGGGAGTGCTGTGGGATTGTCAGCGTCTGAAAAATAGCTGCCTGATATGTTTGAAACGAGTACGAGGGAAAATAAAGCCAAATTTAGAGGTTTGGACATTTAAAAACAAAAGAAATTCAATTCTGGAAGGCACAGAAGACTTTTAGACTGAAGTTTCTGAAAAACGAGCTCTCTGGAAAAGATAGTCGGGTCAAAATCAAGTAGAAGAGAAAATCTGCTAAAGCAGGAAAGCTATCTATTCAAAAATGCAAAAATCATAAAAGCTGGATGTCAGGAAAGAGTATTATATCAGAAATTTGCATAAAATAAAGCTTCTTTTTTATTGGGTTTTTTGTTGGGTTTTTTGTTGGGTTTTTTGTTGGGTTTTTTGTTGGTTGTTGTACGCTGTCACTCCGAGGACCGTTTTGGACCGTTTTGGTCATCGTTTTGGACAGCAGAAATCATTTGAATGGTGATAATGGGAAGGAAAAAAAGCAAATGAAGAGCAGAAGAGCAAGATGAGGTATTTCTTTTTCTTTGGAGAGGAAGAAGCAGAAGCATTCATTGAAACAAAGAAAAGCTGATAGGGATGATTGATTTGATCTAAATTTTATCGAATCATAGCTTCGAAGATTTTGGGAATGAAATTTAAGTAGAGGGGAAAACGATGAAGAAATGAAGAATGAAGAATGAAGAATGAAGAAGTGAAGAAGTGAAGCAGTGAAGAATGAAGAATGAAGAAGTGAAGAAGTGAAGGAGTGAAGAATGAAGAATGAAGAAGTGAAGAAGTGAAGGAGTGAAGAATGAAGAATGAAGAAGTGAAGGAGTGAAGAATGAAGAATGAAGAAGTGAAGAAGTGAAGGAGTGAAGAATGAAGAATGAAGAATGAAGAAGTGAAGAAGTGAAGGAGTGAAGAATGAAGAATGAAGAAGTGAAGGAGTGAAGAATGAAGAATGAAGAAGTGAAGAAGTGAAGGAGTGAAGAATGAAGAATGAAGAAGTGAAGGAGTGAAGAATGAAGAATGAAGAAGTGAAGAAGTGAAGGAGTGAAGAATGAAGAATGAAGAATGAAGAAGTGAAGAAGTGAAGGAGTGAAGAATGAAGAATGAAGAATGAAGAAGTGAAGAAGTGAAGGAGTGAAGAATGAAGAATGAAGAAGTGAAGGAGTGAAGAATGAAGAATGAAGAAGTGAAGAAGTGAAGGAGTGAAGAATGAAGAATGAAGAATGAAGAAGTGAAGAAGTGAAGGAGTGAAGAATGAAGAATGAAGAAGTGAAGGGAGTGAAGAATGAAGAATGAAGAAGTGAAGAAGTGAAGGAGTGAAGAATGAAGAATGAAGAATGAAGAAGTGAAGAAGTGAAGGAGTGAAGAATGAAGAATGAAGAAGTGAAGGAGTGAAGAATGAAGAATGAAGAAGTGAAGAAGTGAAGGAGTGAAGAATGAAGAATGAAGAAGTGAAGGAGTGAAGAATGAAGAATGAAGAAGTGAAGAAGTGAAGGAGTGAAGAATGAAGAATGAAGAATGAAGAAGTGAAGAAGTGAAGGGAGTGAAGAATGAAGAATGAAGAAGTGAAGGAGTGAAGAATGAAGAATGAAGAAGTGAAGAAGTGAAGGAGTGAAGAATGAAGAATGAAGAATGAAGAAGTGAAGAAGTGAAGGAGTGAAGAATGAAGAATGAAGAAGTGAAGAAGTGAAGGAGTGAAGAATGAAGAATGAAGAAGTGAAGGAGTGAAGAATGAAGAATGAAGAAGTGAAGAAGTGAAGGAGTGAAGAATGAAGAATGAAGAATGAAGAAGTGAAGAAGTGAAGGAGTGAAGAATGAAGAATGAAGAAGTGAAGAAGTGAAGGAGTGAAGAATGAAGAATGAAGAATGAAGAAGTGAAGAAGTGAAGGAGTGAAGAATGAAGAATGAAGAATGAAGAAGTGAAGAAGTGAAGGAGTGAAGAATGAAGAATGAAGAAGTGAAGAAGTGAAGGAGTGAAGAATGAAGAATGAAGAAGTGAAGGAGTGAAGAATGAAGAATGAAGAAGTGAAGAAGTGAAGGAGTGAAGAATGAAGAATGAAGAATGAAGAAGTGAAGAAGTGAAGGAGTGAAGAATGAAGAATGAAGAATGAAGAAGTGAAGAAGTGAAGGAGTGAAGAATGAAGAATGAAGAAGTGAAGAAGTGAAGGAGTGAAGAATGAAGAATGAAGAAGTGAAGAAGTGAAGGAGTGAAGAATGAAGAATGAAGAATGAAGAAGTGAAGAAGTGAAGGAGTGAAGAATGAAGAATGAAGAAGTGAAGAAGTGAAGGAGTGAAGAATGAAGAATGAAGAAGTGAAGAAGTGAAGGAGTGAAGAATGAAGAATGAAGAATGAAGAAGTGAAGAAGTGAAGGAGTGAAGAATGAAGAATGAAGAAGTGAAGAAGTGAAGGAGTGAAGAATGAAGAATGAAGAAGTGAAGAAGTGAAGGAGTGAAGAATGAAGAATGAAGAAGTGAAGGAGTGAAGAATGTAAAGCTGAAGAGCTAAAGCTGAAGAGCTAAAGCTGAAGAGCTAAAGCTGAAGAGCTAAAGCTGAAGAGCTAAAGCTGAAGAGCTAAAGCTGAAGAGCTAAAGCTGAAGAGCTAAAGCTGAAGAGCTAAAGCTGAAGAGCTAAAGCTGAAGAGCTAAAAGCTGAAGAGCTAAAGCTGAAGAGCTAAAGCTGAAGAGCTAAAGCTGAAGAGCTAAAGCTGAAGAGCTAAAGCTGAAGAGCTAAAGCTGAAGAGCTAAAGCTGAAGAGCTAAAGCTGAAGAGCTAAAGCTGAAGAGCTAA
>CAUEEP010000496.1:0-12603 GCA_958450365.1 Mesorhabditis belari | reverse complement strand
AACATTTTTTGAGCGCTTGCATGTCTATGACAAAGCAAGCAGGTGAATTTTTGGCTTTTTCTTTGAATCATTAGTCCTTTGAAAGTTTCATGGTCTGATGTCCCAAAAAAGTGAAACATTTTTTGCAATTTCTTGTTTTCGAAAAATCTTTTGAAATTAGTTTAACGTATTTTACATTAAGGATTTCATATGCCACAGTTTATTTGATCAGAATTTAAAAAACAAGCGTAAGAATAAAAAATTTAGCATCACCAGCAAAACGCAAGGCTTGGGCTTGAGAAACATGAGCTGAAGGGGCACTAAAGAAGACCGGGACCGTTGCCAATAAGGAAGATGCCTGGACTTAGTAACTCGATGGCTGGAAACATCTTACGGCAAAAATCCTCCCACAAAGAGAGACCTCTCATTTTGTGCCGTGGTGGCTTTGAGGGTCGGACATTGGGCGACGTACAATTCCTCGTAGTCTCAACGGGATGATATCGTCAAGTTGGCAACGATGTTTGTCTTGGCTGTATGCGAAGGCCAGCTTCACAAACATCCGAGGAAACACAAAAGGCATTACAGAACTCACGTACTGTTTACTGGAATGCTAAGAACAAAAAAAATGACAAAAGACCATGAAACTTTTCAAAGACCACGATTCAGGGAAAAAAGCCCAATTCTTCATCAAGGAGTTTTGTGATTTTTCGAACGCTCTAGAAAAAAAAACCTCTAAAACTCTGCTTGAAAGCTTCTGTGCCCATGGAGATAGAAGTCCCAGTCAGGAAGCTGAAAGAGGATAGTGCCCATATGGTGTGTCCCCAAGTAGTGCACAAATCCTTATCCAAATCCAAATAGGTTGTTTTAATCTGGTACCGCGGTAGCTGATTCGTTGAGCGAAAACAGCCAACCAGAACCAGTGATTCCGCAGGTAATGCCCGATGATGTCGATAGAGGACACATTGGGTCGTCGAAAACACCGTACCGCATATGCAAATGGAGCCGATTTGCACTGAAACAAAAATGGGGAACCATGAATTTTGCTTTTTATAAAGTGTGAGCTGTGTAGATGATTAGCAAGAACCAAAAATTATGCTTAATCCTATTTTATCGTTTGCGCGAGAAACCAAGGGGTTTTCCAAAGTGGGGATAATCGTTCGTGGTTTTAGGGACTGCAAATAGACGATTCAAAGTTGAGGCAACTCCTTTACTTTTGCTTTTGCCCCCCCCAAAGGATCTTTCCATTAACTCTATTATTTTTCTATTATATTATTTGAGCTTTTGGTAAAAAAGCAAAATGGCTAGCCTGAGGCAGATTCAGAGGCCCACTTGACCTCCCGCATTTTGTGGCTTTGACTAACATTTGACCCAGCGCGATTTGTCTTGGCTCTACAAAGCAGAAAATCCTGAGACTAAAAAAAAACAGTGATCAAAGAAGTTTAATCGGATCATGTAAAGCCAAAATTTCGTTTCACAAGTTCTACAGAAGACCGAATTAGTGACGACTGATCAGCTGCAGAATTTGGCGTTGAGACCAAAAAAGGCGATACATTAGACCATGCATTATCAGCGCTGGTAGTGGAAAGAAAATCTCAGGTTCAATTCCATGCAGTAGCAGTTCGAATGACACTGACCATATGCTAATGAAAAATCTTTTATAACGGTGGTTGACTCAAAAAGAAAAATGAAATGGGAAAAAGTGATCGACAAGTGATCTGATCAGAGGACTCACTACAATCCACAATAAATGTTTCTTTATAATCTTTCATTTTATGACAGGAATATTTTCAAGATGATTTCCAAAAAGTGAAAGCATTCATCAAAACACCGACGACTCCGGAGATCCTCATCGGGATCCGAAACATGTTTGATCTCTCGTGAATGATGGGAATTGAGGATTCAGATAATAACGGAGACGCATTTGGTAATTTGTTTATTGAAAGACATTGTACTAAAAAACGGAAAAATGAGTATAAAAGCGAGAAAAGACAGGTGGATTTATCGCATTTGACATTCCAACAAAAAGTTTTCGATTAAAGAAGACGGGTGTAAAGCGTACGACTTTTGACTTTTTGACTCTTCAAAAGAAGAATCAAACGCAGAATACGAGGATCGTTTACTTATTCAATTTCTTTTCACTTTACTTCCAGTAATCATATTTCAACTTCAAACTGATCGAAACACGATCAGATTGACGAGCTTTCTTGGATTCATTTCTAAAGGTGAATCCAGAAACTCACAAATGAGTTTAGCATTTAACAGTTTAACAGTTTGCAAATCCACGCAAGATATTTAGAAACATAAACTTAGAAATAGATTTATTTTAAAGCCTTCAGCATTTTCGAGGGTTTCGTCGAACTTGTGTACTACTTGTAGTCTTCGATCCATCACTTTTCGTTTCGTTCCGTTTCCGGAGAAACAAAACACTTAGCACACTAAATAACAAATTCAACAATAAATTGTTTCTCTGTTGGTACAAGGATATAGGGATGAAAAGGAATAGATTATTGAAGAGAATCAGATCACTTGAAATCATCATTACATCAGAATCTCGTGGGGAGGATGACGACGAATGGGAGAAAATAACTGAGAGTCATGTTCGAAAGGATCAACAATGAGTTCAAGAGATCCATCCGAAGAGTAAGAAGGGTTTAAGATACAGAAAAATAAGAACTATAAAAATTGGAGACATAATCTTATTCTAATTTTAACTACTTATTTTTACTCTTTAAGTTTTTCTGCTATTTATTGGGTTCGACCGCGGTATGACATGGCACGTTTTTTGAAATAGAAAATTTTCTTCAATTAACAACTTCAAATCATATGTCAGATATTACTTATTATTTTATGTGATTCGATGCCCATTTACCAGTAAAAAGTCGAATGCCTTTCTCGTAGAAAAATCTTTAGTTTTGACGCAAAACTAATATTTCAAGCCATTTTTTGACTTCTTCTTTTCAACCAAAGTGTTTGTTGCCCAAATACTTGTTCATCGCCAGGATGCGTAGTAATCCGAAGGTGGAAGATCAATTGGGGCTGTAATGCTGCGTAATGCCGGATGGGCCTATCACCTCCTATCCAAATGGGGTTTAATGTACAGAACAGTCATCTTACGAGAGAGCATGTGGTCTAACTTTTGATAATAATATTGAAGGAATGATTTTTCTCCTTTAGGTCTTTTCTCTCGCAAAGCTTTGGCTGACTTGTCAGTTTGGTCAAAGGTATTTGATTAAGTTGAACGTTGTTTTGCTGTCCCCCAGTTCTCAGTGATGAAACTTTCCGTCCCCAGAACACCGCGAGCATAAACTTCTTCGCATGCACATTTGGCTTGACGTCAGGTTCAGGCTTTCCAAAAATAGCAACCCATTGACGCCTTCCCCGAAGGAGTTGTTAGAAAAAGTACGGTAATTTTTCTCAAGTGTGCGTTTTAAAAAGCGCACATTACTCATGAGGAACACACTCTCGCAGACCCTGAGAGACTCCTCCGGCTCCGGAGATTGACATCCCCGCAGTAGACTTTTGTTTCCGGTTGACTCTTTTCAGTTCCGGTTTCGGTTTCCGGTTCCAACCGAAATGAGCCTATAACCCTCTACAGCAAAATAAATGAAGGTAACAAACAAAGTGTACCAAACAAAGACAGACAAAGTGCCAGAATGTTTTTTTTTTTTGGAGAACTGGTGCGCAATTACAAAATATAAAAAACGAGGAAATATAAAATGGACTTTGTTTGCAAAATGCTTTTTAGATATTTACTGTCAAGTTATTCTAGCCTAACCAACTGAATTGTTCTGTTGAAAAAGAAAAAAAACAGACTTTGGGGGGTGGGACAAATGCGACCTTTTTTGCGCACCAGGTCAAAAGCTGAAATTTTTCGCTGGAAAAGGCCTTAGGAAAGAACCGTAGGGCTCCAAAAATCTTTCCATAGTAGGAAATCATGTATGCGTAGATTCCGAATTTCGACGAAGCAGACCACGCTGGCAAATCAGATTTGGGCTAAAAGGTAAAAACTACACAACTTAACGCTTTTTTGCAATTTTTGCTTTTTAGCCGCCCTCCTGACATGCTAACCAGGAGAACTATCCCGAAATTCGGAGATCTACAAATGCGAATTACTGCCATGGAAGAATTTTGAAGCTCCACGACACTCCTACGGCATTTTCCAGGAGGGGGGGAGTGCGCTGCAGGCCAGGTGCCTCAAAAAATAAAAAAAATTGGGGACCCCAGACTTAGGCGTAATTTGCATTCGATTTATTGCGTATTGCATTCAGTTCACTTTATCGCACGTTATCGAATTTCGGTTTTGGATCTGTTGCCCCGAAAAGATGGGTTTTCGTTTTTAGTTCGGTTTCAGTTCAACCGAAAAGATGAGTTTTTCGATTTGGTTCGATTCAGCCGAAACCGAAACTCGAACCCGAACCGAAAAAGAACGTTCCGGTTCAACCGAAACACAAGTCCACCTCCCACAACACAAGTCTACCACTACAGACACTTGGCCTCTAGAAAGGGTATCGCAGGTAGGGCCTCAAAAGAGAGCGATTTTCTGGTTTGTTTAAAACGATTTGAAATTATCACTAATCGATTCCGCTCGATTATCACCAATGAATTTAGCTTAATTACCCCAATAAATCATATAAAGAGTTTAAAAAATGATCAGTGCAAAGTGATTAAAAAAAATCCTCAATATTGCCCCCACCTGCATCATCAGAAGCAACAAAACCAAAGATTCTTTTTTATCTAAATCTCTCAACTAGAAATTACATCAAAATTTCAACGAATTTCTTTCAACAATTTCTTCCAACAAACCTTCCCCATTTTTTTCGACTAATCACAAAATCCAGGAACAAATGAGAAAGCACGGCAAGTTTTCGATATGATCCACAAAAATTCGATTATGATTGCTTAGCTGAGTAAAGATTCGACTCTTTTTAACCCAAAAACAACCGCAAGTGGACACAAAACTTGTACAAGTGACCATTTCAGAGTCAAACGAAATAAGAGACCATCGAAAAAAACGTCAAAGAAGCGACAAATCGGCTGAAGTCTGGTGTTGACAATAGAGTGCCAGCGTGAAGATAGAACAAAATGGATGTTTGTTAACGAATAGTAATTATACGGAGTAAGGTAGAGCCCAATTGGACACCAGAGCCCTTGTGGTAAATAGGTTGAGCCGAGGAAACAAAAGTTCAAAATAACATGAAGGAGAGCGAAAATAAGTTTGATCACGTTTTCAGCGGTTTGCAGATAAACTATAAACAAATTTTTTCTATTATTAGGTTGGTAAAGAGAAATGAGCGTTGTGTTTGTTGATTTGTATTTTATTCTGATAAAAAGATTTTTTAAAATAGTTTATTCTATTGGAAAGAGCGTGTTCTTGCGCATCGTTTCATATATAATTTGTCTATGTTTACTTTGTTTTTTACAGGAAAGAGTGTTTAGAAAATGTCGGACCAAAAATTTCGCTTGCAGGCCTGCTTGTGGTATGAATTTAAGCAAGGCAAATCGGCTGCTGAAGCTCATCGCGCTCTATCTCAAGTGTTTGACGAAAGATGCTCTATCCGAAGATCAGTGTAAACGATGGTTCCAGCGCTTCCGAGACGGCGACGAAAGCTTGGAAGACCAAAAAACACGAGAGTCGACCTCGAGTCATCGAACAAAGGTCCAAATTTGGGTGTCAACTTCTTCGAGTCGCAACCGATCGAGTTCTTCAGAAAGGGCATCCATTCTCTGCGTGAACGTTGGCGACAAGTCATTGATGCAGATGGCGAATACCTTTTGAATTATCTTATTGTTATCTCTTGTTTTTATAATAAAATAAACTTTTAACAGCAAAAACGCATTTCTTTTTACCAACCTGATATATTTAATATCATTGAATCATTGAATTTCATGAGCTTTACTCATTTGTGACAAAATTTGAAAGGGTTGATTTTAAAGGGTTCAAGGGTTTTCTCGTTATGTCACTTTTTCCAGTTTCCTTTCCATTTCCTTTCCAGTTCCAGTTCCAGTTCCAGTCTCAGTTTCAATTCATATTTCCAAGCTTACAACCAGAAACAAAGGTTTGTACACGTTTATCTCAAAGCAAAACACAAACCGTATTGGCGAAGTCAAGCGATCATTTGTTGCAGGAAATAAATCGCAAACGGTGAAATCAAGAGACTCAAACATATTACCCTAAACGTTTATTTCATCTTGATTTCCAACCATTCATAAGATTTTTTCAACTTCAAAAATACGTGCAACAAAAAGAAGCCAATTGAAATCCCGTTTCCACGATGGTAATGGTGGAATACCGAATGGTGGTTTTGTTTCCGACAAAACTCCATTTGTTGTCGTAGCCACGATTTTGCTTACGGTGAACATCCCTAAATCATTTTCTATTGGATTGGTGAATTGAAAACTGCCGGCTATTGTGATATTTGACACTTTGAGCACTTTCTTTAAAAGAAACCCATTTTGGTGTCAATGGAAAAGTTGTAGAGAATCAAAAAATGAAGCTTATATCCAGATTTTCAGAACGATTCAAAAGCTTGTTTTTCAAGAAATGCCAAATTTTTGAATTTTCACAAAACTTGCATTTTAAGCAGAGAACTACTAAGTGTATCTTTTTGGAAATTTGGCTATAAACCCAATTTTAGTCGAAAAATGGGGAAGGTTTGTTGGAAGAAATTGCTGAAAGAAATTTGAAATTTTGATGAAATTTAGTTGAGAGACGATAAAAAAGCATCTCGAGCCGAAAAGCTTCTGATGATGCAGATGGGGCAATATTGAGAATTTTTTAATCACTTTGCACTGATCATTTTTAAACTTTAAATGATTTATTGGGGTAATTGCTAAATCGATTGGTGATAGTTTCAAAGAAAAAAAAACAAACCAGGTAAGCGCTATTTTGAGCCCTACTCAAGATACCCTTTCTAGAGGCTAAGGGTCTGGGTAGACTTGTGTTGTGGGAGGTGAACTTGTGTTTCAGTTGAACCAGAGGCGTTCTTTTTCAGTTCGGGTTCGGTTTCGGTTTCAGTTAACCGGGCCAAACCGAAAAACTCATCTTTCGGTTGAACCGAAACCAGAAACAAAACGAAAAAATCCATCTTTTCGGTGCAACAGTCCAAACCGAAATTCGATAACGTGCGATAAAAAAAAGTGAACCAATGCAATACGCAATAAATCGAATGCAAATTACGCCAAAGTCTGGGGGTGGGACAAATGCACGACCTTTCTTTTAATGTTGTCTGCGGTCATTTGAGACCAAAATCGTATTAATTGGTCAACTCACAAAAAATTTATAACATTTTGAAGGCAAAAATGACGTTTGACGACTTTCACTGCGCGCTAAAACGTGGATAATACCGTAACCCTTCCCATGGCCGAAAAACAAAACTACTTAAAGGGCGCTTGCAAAAAATTTAACACAGTTTATTTTACTTCTTTCCATGAACTTTCTTTATCATTTTCATGTGTCATAATAATTGTTTCTTTTTTTCAGATACTTCATTGATGACCAGATCAAGTGTTTGATTGTTTGAACCGAATATTGATGTCTATCGAAATTCGTCGTAAAAGAACAACCCGAAATGGCAGGAACGAAAAGACCCTTTAGAGATAGTTTTTGTGTGCATTCTCAAAGATAAACTGACTAAGGAACAATAAGTAAACTAGATAAAAATAAGGTTTTAAACAAAGTTTGTTGTTTGGGCACTTTCATGAAGCTCATCTCCGACAATCCAAATCTCGATCCGAAGGCCAACTATGGAGAGTTGATTGGCACACTGAACAAAGGCCAGTTTTTGTTGTGAATGTCTTAATTCTCTGTGTTTAGCTACTTGACAAAGAGTCAAACGTCAATGTGAATGCTGTAGCAGCCAAATGTCTTGCCGGAATCGCTTATGGACGGACTGCCAACTTTGGACCGCATGCTTCAACGGTAAAAGCTTGTGACTTGTTTGTTTCAACGGCTTTTAGGTGTTCCCAACTGTACTTGAGAAGCTAAAAGAGGAAGAGGCGCGTTGCTTCGAGGGCCGGTTGTTGAGTGCTTGGATAAAAGTTTGTATTAACTGGTTTCAAAATGGTTGTTTTGAAATTAAAAACCTTATTTAGACTTCACTCGATTCCTCTTCAAAGAAGCCCTAGTTGGTGGATTGAGAGCAAGAACCCGCAAATCAAAGCCCAAACAGCTGCATTTCTTTTATCGTGCCTTCAAGAAGTCCTCGGATGAGACAGGAAAGAAAACCACACTTAAAGCCCTTGCCTCAAAACTTGTCAAGGTAACTTACGGTTGTTTTTCTTTAATCATATTTTAAGAATACTTCGGACGCGGATGATGAGGTTCGATCGGCGTCTATTGTAGCTTTAGGATCAATGCTCCGAGCAACGGGTCCCGGAGTATATGCTTTGATGGAAGAAATCACCGAAGATGAAGCGCGAATGGAAAAAGTATGTCGTTGTTTGAATGTTATAGCCATCTATCTAAATTTTAGGTTCAAGCAGCTCTAGGGCAAGCAAAATTAGAAGTCGCCGAAGAACAAAGCGCAATAAGCAATAGCAGCAACTCGACCAACTGTCGAACATGCACAAGAGGCCGAAGAGCAGACATCCGCAGCATGGGTCAAAAGATGTCGAGTGGTTCGATAACCTCCTGTGTTTTAATTAACCAAAACCTCTAGGCGGACGACGACGCTGCGATCTACGACGACTATGGCCTTTTCCAGTGCAGGTTACTACCAAACTCTCCTAATCAGGAGAAGCAGCGCTTGACGGATTTGAACGCTCCAGCTTTTGACTCTAGGAAGGATTCTCGGTCACTTCTCCGGAACGTTTTGCGTCAACGACATGGCTACAACTCAATAATCCAAATCTGGAAAGTAAGGGGAAATATTCAGGGCTATGAAAAATGAAGCAACTTTGAGGACTGGCTTCTCGATCAGCATAAAAACTAGTTTAATAGTATAGTTAACTTTTTGTTAATTTGTAATTCTCGCCAGATTATATAACTTTGTTTGTACAGCAATGGCCCTTATCTTTTAAGTGACAGGAAATCGGTCGCGCCCAAATTTGACTCCTTTTTAAGGCATCGGATCTTTAGATCGAATAATTGAGTGAAGCTAAGGATATTTTGAAAATTCTATCTGACTTCTTTCGGCGATGAGCGAAGCTACAAATCAGTATCTACGACTTTCTCGGGAAGAACGTGATACCTACGCACTTACGGTATGAAGGCGAAGGAAATTACTGAAGCGGATGGAAGTAACGTTTGCTTCAAGGTAAATGCTAGAGAAAGGGTACAATGATGAAACAATTGTGCAATTTTTTTTCTTTTAAGGTCAACGATCCGAGGAAAAACCCGACGACAATGGTGGTGTGTGTATCTGATGAGCTCTACCTGCCTGATCTCCTTTTCCAAGATGGTCCGTCCAATCCGAAAAATTATCACCGTGTTCTTCCCGTCGAAGACGAACGTCATTCGTAAAAGTTTTTGAACAGTAGCTCCGCTTCTTGTGCTTGTGCGCATATAGATGGTTTCGATTACCACCTCATCTTTCTTTGTGATACCTATGATACCAATACTTCACTTTTTCCCCTGCTTTATCTTATTTTACTTCTCTTGTCTAGTTACCATTGCTATCTATATTTCATCCAATCTTTGATCATCAGTCTATTTTAAATAAAAATGTTCATTTGAAAGGTTTTGAATTGAAAAATTCGCAAGTTACAGCTTTCACAGAGCAAAAGCGTTGAGAAAAAGATTACCAGAAATTTCCGTAAAATTCATCAACTTCAGAACGCACTGACACGTTCACAATCAATTAGACTTCTAAAAAATACGGATGGTATCAAATCATTTTTTTACAGGTCATGCGGTTCAAAATGAAGAGTTGTTTGAAGTCATTTCCAATGGAGAAGTTGTGTTTCGATTTGAAGTTGGAAGTGTTGGAGCAAATGGACCCGAGGGATGTGCTTGAGTTGGTTAAGGTGAACGAAGGGTTCAAAGGGATGCTCGTGAGGGATCCGTCGATCGTTTTTGGAGAGCGCGTCTTACGGATTGCCTTAAACAATGAGGCGATTTGGATCGAACAGTTTTCCAATTCAATTTTTGCGTTTCGAGTATTTGATGACGACGACGACGACGCATTTTAAACCGAAAAAGCAAAAAGATATTTTATGCTAGTTGTATTTGACTTTATTGAAAATATAAATAAACATAGATACTGCCAAAATCGAGTTAAACAATCACGATTTATATACAGAAACGATGAAAAGATGTGCGATATTCTATCGACACAGCTCATTTCTCCGACAACACGTGTGCGGTTCGTGATTTCCGAAAACGCACTCGGTAAGTGAGATCCATTTCTGAAAAACTGGCATAAGTGATTTGATGGATGATTCGTGAATTAATGTGTTGCTATGGTCAAAATCTCTTTTGCAATTATTTCTATACGCTCTGAGCAAAATGAAAATCGAGTACCATTTTTTGTTTCTGTATGTTTTCACATTAAATTTCGATTGAAATGCATATTGATACGTTCGTTTTTTTATTAAGTCAAACAGAAGCTCACCCTCAACAAATTCTGCGAACACTCGAAAGGCTTTTGCGCTTTTCGACACGATTTCATGATTTGATCCTCTGGGCACACGGTGATTTGGGGAGCGATCAGCTTTGTCGCATCACATTGCTGAAATCAGATTGTTGTCTTTTTTGGAGGGCGGTGTAAACAGACTGGCAGTCGTTGCTAGGATTACACATCAATTACACGCCCCATTTTTTTCGAATTACGTATACAGAGTGCGTCATAATTATGGGTCCAGATAAAACAGTCGGTATTAACCCAAAAAACAAGCCACCCAAAGATAACAAAATTTTTATAACAATATTTATATGTTAACAAGTGTAAAACTCAAATTTCAAAATTCATTCGTCGTGGCGACGCACGCTTCAAGACGTGGGCACAAGGCGTCAACTATGGCAAGCAAGTAGACAACATCAACCTCGTCCCATGCTTTAAGAAGCGCTTTCTTTAACGAATCAACTGTTCGATATGGTTTAGCACACGCCTTAGCTTCTAGGATTGACCAGACTGAAAAATCAAGTAGATTAAGATGCGGCGAGCTTGGAGGCCAGCTACTCGTTGAATGAGATGAAATCGAGTAGGTTTTGCCCACACCAATCATGGACCATTCGAGACTTGAGCCGGTGCTCTATCTTGCTGAAATACCCAGCTATGTTGTCGAAAATGAGATTGAGGCGCAGGGCAAAGCGTCTTGTCACAAAATGTCTAAATATGCTTGACTGTTGACCTTGAGTCCTGATGGGACGAAGACGAGAGGAGTCTTTCCATTCACCGTCATCCCTGCGCACACCATGACTGCAGCTGGATGAAGCGTGTTCTTCATGCGCGATATCAATTTGTGTGGGTTGAAAATGGCATAAATTCAGTCATTCTGCTTGTTTAGCACTTCAACATTGAATAGTTTTTCATCTACGAACAAAATCTCACGATAACGTTGGTTGAATCGTCTGAAAAGGTCCACTGAAAAGGAAAAGGTCATCGCTCTTTTCTTTTTGGCAGCTTGCCCTTGACATTTGTTCTTTTTGAGAGCTTTCATCTTGAGGTTGCACCGCACAATTCGAAGAAAGGAAGGCTTAGAAATTCCCCACTTGGCGTGACATGAGCCGGTCTGATCGTTCTGACGTTCGGACTGACGCAACCTCTCGCACTTTTTTGGACTGAATTACTAGAGAACGCCGTTTTCATCGATCAGCTCTATCCAGCATTTTCCTCAATCAGTTCTATCAGCTCTATCACCATTTTACTCGATCAGCTCCTTCAGCATTTTCGTCGATCGCTCTATCAGCTCTATCAGCATTTTCGTCGATCGCTCTATCAGCTCTATCAGCATTTTCCTCGATCAGCTCTATCAGCATTTTCCTCGATCGCTATCAGCATTTTCCTCGATCAGCTCTATCACGATTGCCCTTGCTTTTGCAGCGCCCCTCCTCGATCGCTCTATCAGCTCTATCAGCATTTTCCTCGATCAGCTCTTTCACCATTTTCCTCGATCAGCTCTATCAGCATTTGTTCCCAATTTCTTGAAGCGTTTAATCATCTTGTTCATGAGCTCCCAGAAACTCCCAAATTTTGAGAAAGGAAAAAAAAGCGCCCGTCGATGCAACGCTTTGATCGAGTTCCGATGAACGCTTGACCATCTCTAAAAAAACACTATAATCTTAGAAATTAAATCAAATAAACACGAAAAGATGAAAAAAAAAATAAAGCTATAAAATAACAATATATAGGTGGCACCAAATGATTACAGATAAAGATAGGCCCATAACTATGACGCACCCTGTATTTGAGGCTGCCGCAAGGATGGACCGAAAAGCCAAAAGCGAACGGTCAAGCCAAAAGCTAATGGATTTTAATTGGCTTGGCTTGGCCGGGACAAGGAAAAGCCAAATTTTGCGTGCAGAAGGTCGAGGGCTCAATTCCCCATGCCAACTCAATTTTTTTGTTTTCATTACAATTGCTTTGCAAAGATGTTTGTTATTAATTAGGACACTATTTAAAACTTTTCTAAGCAATGGATAAACATTTTTAGGTGGCTGAATTTAAGTCTAGCTTTAGTGCCTTG